>PYST01000221.1:0-25833 GCA_003049485.1 Ophioceras dolichostomum
TCCTAATCAACCGTTTTTCCTAATCAGCCGTCCCCAGGCCCTGTTGGGGGCCTGGGATTTTGATCGAAAATAGATCCCCAGAAGTAGACCGTGAGTGGAGGAAAGACAGCTTGGCAGCCGTCGCCATGACCATAGAAGCTGCTCTCAGTCAGAATCGGAGGAATATGTCGCGTTTGGGCAGATCCCGCTAAAAATAAGGACTCCAACACGGCGATCACGGGTTGTTTCTTTTTTGCGACCACAGAATCTACACGATGGCCCTCTCAACGGCAGGGCAAGGACCATGAGGATCAGACGGAAGACAGACCTCGAGCCTCCATCTCAGAACGCCTTATTTACGAGAGTGCAACCTCACCGACACCACTGGCGCTCCGCCTAACTGCTTCTACGATCCTCAACACTTCGGCTGCCTGGCTCGCCGGGACAGGGATGTCCTCCTCCTTGCCACTCGCCAGCGCAGCGGCCAGCAGGCGGTAGAACTCGAGGTACGTCGGCGGCGGTTCGTCGTTCGGCAGGCTCTTCTCGATCCACGAGCCGTCATCGAACACGCGCGTTAGCACGCCGTGCCACGAAGCGGACGGGTCCCTGCCGAAGTCAGCGTCCGTGACGGCCTTGCCCTCCTTGAGCTGGGGCTCCTGCGCGTCCAGCCCGAGCTTGTGGTACGAGCCCTTGGTGCCACGGATCCAGAACCGCGGCTGCCGCACCTCGGCACTCAGCACGCCGATGCGCACGGTCACGATCAGGCCCGTAGCGTCGTAGCTCAGCACAGCGTAGACGCTGTCGGGCTCCTCCCCATCTTCGCCTGAGACGGCGCGCACTATGCGGCCGTCGCGCTGGATGACGAACTTGGCGTATACCCTCGACGGCTTGCCGAACAGCACGTACACCTGGTCGAGCAGGTGGGTGCCCAGGTCGAAGACGGCGCCGCCGCCATCGTCCATGCCCAGCCGCGCCTTCCACGACCCGGCCGGCTTCTCCGGGCGATAGCGGTCGAAGTGCGTGTCGAACTCGTACACGCGGCCCAGGTCCCCCGAGGCGACCAGCCGCCGCAGTGTGGTGAAGTCGGCATCCCACCGCCGGTTCTGGTACACGCACAGCACGAGCCCGCGTTCGCGCGCCAGGGCCGCCAGCTCGTCCGCCTGCGCCGACGTCGGCACGAACGGCTTCTCGACCAGCACGTGCTTGCCCGCCTCGAGCGCCTGCCGGACGAGCGCGACGTGCGTGTTGGGCGGCGTGCTCACCACCACGAGCGACACTTCCGGGTCGGCCGCGAGCGCGTCCGCGGAAGTGTAGTGCTTGACGTCCGGGTGGTCTGCGGGCGCGCTGCTCTGGTCCGTAGGCGAGCGCTGCACGATGGCGTGCAGCTTGAGGCCCGGGGTCAGCTTGATGAATGGGATGTGGAAGATCTTGGCCGACATGCTGCAGGCAGAGGGGAGGGGGTAGCAGTATGTTAGCTGAGGTTCCCTGTCGGGCATAGTCTCATACCGGGAGGGCTCATCTTCTCTTACCCATATCCAATCACACCGACGTTGAACGTCTTCTCGGGGGTATTGCTCGCCATCTTAAGTTGAGCTCTCCGTGAAATATCTGTACCCAAGAGATGTTCAATGTTGAGCAGGCAAAAATGACGTTTCTCCTCATCGCAAATCAAGGAGGGGTTGAAATTCCCCGCTTTGTCGAGAGTTGATGAGTGGGGATCATCAGTCATATCTCTTGAGTTCATCAGTCATCATCACCAGACAGCCTCCACAACGGAGCAATTCTCGGTCGGATAGGTTTGCTGTCTAGGATCGTCGAATTCCGTTCATTGGAAGTCGCAATCGAGTGATAACGGTCGGGGCTGCCCTTGTCTCTCTCCAGCGCACCTGCCTCGGGCAATGCCGCTTCCAGGTATCCCCTTCCATCAACAACCTATGACATGGGAGGGAACGACCGTCAAAGTTTAAGGGGTGCCTGCCGTTAGATCCCGCCAGGTTCTCGAATATCGCGATGGAATCCCGCAGCCACCAACTTCCAGGTTTTGGTCTCTCTGTTGACTTTCTCCGTCCAAGGCAGTGTTTTCGTATCTTCAATTTCATTTAGCTTGCCTGCAATGGTCATGTTTGTGATAGCACGATACTAAAAACAGGAATAGGAAGAAGCTTAAAGTGTCTCTTACTTTCGAAAGAAACCACGGGCCTGGTCCCTCGCGCCAGAAGCTTTAAGGCTACCCGGCGGTCCAAACCAGTCCAATCGGCCACGAGCGACGCGAAGGCCCAGACAGAACCGATCACAGCCTCCGGACGAACTTTTAACTCACTACTATCTATTCCCCCGGTCTGGAAACCGAGCTCGACCTTTCGAGAAGATGCTGGTCTCCTCAAAGACTGGGACTTGGATGCCCGCCTAGGTCACGACGTCCACGCCCAAGCTCTCGTGTCTCCTTCTAGTCTGCGCCATCGGGCACGGGATCCAGGTCGGGTACGACGGCGCCGTGCTCAGCCCCCTGGTCCACAGGTCGGCCTTCGGCACGTTCCTCGGTGCAGGGGATCACACCGTCCTCGACACCTTTCTCAACGCGGCGTTCTTCGTCGGCACCTCGGTCGGAGCGCTGGTGGCAGCTGTCTTCGTCGACAGGGCCGGCCGCCGACCTACCATCTTCTGGGGCGCATTCAATACGCTGGGGGGCGCCATGGTGGCGGCTGGCGCCCATGGCATCGAATGGGTCTGCGTCGGCCGGGTCTTCGTTGGCATCGGCACATCAATCCAGGGCATCGCTGCCGCTGTCTACCTCTCTGAGACCTTCGCGGACTCGTGGCGCACCTAGGGGGTGGCACTGCTCAATGTCTCCTCCTTGTGCGTAGTTCTCTCACCCTTTTGCCTTCCCTTTCCCTTTCCCTCGCTTCGCACAGCTCCGTCCCCTCTCCCTTCCCGTCTACTTCCTCCTTTTCCTCGCTTGCATCATAAACCTGTCTCCTACACTTTGGTCGTCTATGTATTTAGGTGCCTCCCACTAACGTAAGCCGCAGCGTCGGGGCCATGATCGGATACTCTGTGATTCTTGCAATAGACTCGACAGCCAATGGAGATACGAGGTCCGAATCCTGGAACTGGCGGACGCCGGTCGGGCTCCAGGCCGTCTTCGCCATCATGCCCATGGCCACTCTCCCATTCATGTCAGCCTAATCCGTCTAAGCACATACCGGTATCCACGCGAACCTTTTTTGGCCGGATGCTGACGTGCTCATCTGTCCTCTCTTCCACCCTCCTCCAAAGCCCGGAGTCAAGCCGATGGCTATCGGACCTGGGCGGCTTCGGAAGTGCTCGCACGACCGTGGCGCAAGCGAACACAAACAGCAACATCCACGACCCCGTGGTGATTCGCATCCAGAAGGAGATCGTTGACAGCCTCGAGCGGGAGAAAATCGAGGATCGCAAAATGACTATAGTGGAGATCTTGCTGACTCCAGTCGGCCGGACGCGTTTCCTGGTCGGGCTCTCCACTGGTACTTTCTCAACAATTGCTGGTAGTGGTGGTGTCCTTGGCTCACTGTGGCTTGCGGATGCGATGAAGCTCTCGAAGTCGCCAGAGTACACGATCCAAGACGAGCTAAAAGCGGTATGTCCACCAGCAGCTACAGCCCACAGGCTGGTTCCACGCGCTCGTTTCACGTCCATTTCGGAGACCTATTAACTCGGAAATGATTCTCGCCAACCGACAGAACATAATCCTCAACGGGTGGTGTCTGGCCAATGCCTTGCTCGGCACTTTCTTGATCGTGCGCTGTGGCCGCAAGTTCACTGTGCTCCTTGGACAGTGCCTTCTTTTCCTCGGCATGTGTGCTGCCTTCGCCTTGGCCTTTGCCATCAGGACAACAGAGGTCAATTTCGTGGACTGGCTGACCTACAGCCTCCTCGCAGTTGCGGTTGCGTGCCGGGGCTTCGCTTCGATGGCCTGGACGCCGTTGGAGTTCCTCTACCCGGCCGAGATCAACAGCTTCTCAGTCCGGGCCCTCGGAGTGACCTTGTCGCAAGCACTAAGGCAGATGGGCACGTGAGTTTCCAGCCCCTCCTATTTTCTACTTGCCTTACCCCTGGGTTTTTCCATCTGTCAGCTTGTGTCTGGAGTCGCAGCCTGGTCTTCGTAGCAAGGGCCGGGCGTGCACAAGACAGATTGGCTGACTTACTCTGGCGATGCAGTATCGTACTTGTGTTGTGCCTCCCTCTGGCACTGCGCAATCCTGTGAACGGCTGGTGGCCGTACGTAATGTTCGCAATATACCAGGGTGCCGTCGGCATTGTTGTCGTGAGTCACCCACTCTCTGGACAGCTCCCATCTGGGCTCTCCTCAGTCGCCTCATTATTTGGCAAACAAACTGATCCATCAACCCATTCATCTTCTGGCAGTACTACTTCTGGGTCGAGACGAGGGGGAAGAAAGGCGAGAAAGGCCTCGAACACGTCGACCTAGTGATCGGGCCTGTGGTAAACAATTCCGTGCCCGACGTCGAGCTAGCCGAGCCGAGGTCGGAGGTGAGGGCGGAGGTAAGGGCGGAGCAGAACCCTAGCGTTGGCGGTGGCGACAGGGCCCGGGAGCCAAGACGAGAGCGACCGGCACAGATACGCCGCCATGCCCCGCCTGTAGACCCCGGCATCGGCAGCAGCCGGGCCCAGGAACGAAGGTCACAGCGGGCGGCGCAGGGAAGCTCCGAGGCCAGGCTTGTAGACTCCGGCGTCAGCAGCATCGGGAGCCCCGTATTCGGTAGCAGCAGCTCCCCGGAAGCCACAATTGAACTTTGAAGGGGGCATAGCTCTGCTGAGCTCCTTTTGGGACGAGGGTGGAATTTTCTCCAGTTCCGATGTCCTACACCCTCACGACAGGACTCGGCATTTCTGTCCTGTCACCTTTACAGCATGCAGGATCCTGTACGATATCCCCCGGTCCACCAACACCACCATTAGACAGACCAGTTTATTCTCCTGGTACATCAGGCAGTATTTAGGCAGCCTGACCAGCAAGCAGATCTGAGCTGAGGCGAGGTAGGTACTAAGGTAAGGAGGAAGGCCACGCAGCACACAAGCATGTAGGTATGCGGCACAAGTTCCCGTGCAAGGCAGCGCGTATTTACAGTCGTTCACCAGATGATGGCGCCCGGCTTATGATGTGTGATTGCCTAACGTCGTCATCGAAGAGAATGACTCCTCTTTCACATTGATTCCTCCAGTTTTTCTACTTTTTTATTTTTTTTCCCCCGAGATCCTTTGCTCTTTCCGTCGATTTTTCTCAGTCAAAGCAGAAAGACAGGTGTTCGAAAGGATCCGAACGATGTCACCAGGGGTGGCTGCCTACTCTGGCCTCCGTAGTAAGACTTCGCCTCAGCCTTGCGGTTCCTAGAGCTGCGAATATATAAATCGCCCTCTCAGGCAGATAACCCCACAGACGTAGACACAATTAGCCAACCGCAATCATTTCCATCACTTCTCTGATTGATACGGCCCAAGACAACCCTTTCGTACTGGTAGCCATAGTCACCGATTCTCTCCCGCCAGACACCTACCTCCATTCATCAACCACCACATTTCCATCACTCCGCGTCCACCATCATCAGCCATGGCCATCGGTGTCGACAGGCCCATAGCCGACTTCAAAGAGTACGACTACGTCAGGCAGCAGGCCGCAAAGAGGGAGGCTAGGTTCCTCCAGCAGCTCGGCGTCCAGCGACTTCCGCAGGGTCCGATGGCGTGGCGCGGCGCCGCCATCCCGAACCCGACGCCTCGGGGCACGCCTCGCATCGCGCCGGCTGGGCCGCGCATCAACATTATACCGCCCACGCCGAGGATTGGATGAGAGATGAGAAGGCTCTGCCGCTTAGATGTTGCTTAAGATTTTAGCGGGCTAGCGGGCGGGCTTATTCGCTGGAGAGGAGGGATGGAGTGGGCGGCAGAGAGCCTAGTATTGTAGTCTTCTGTGGGAAGAAAATTCGACTTGGGAATTATGGCGGTATATTGAGCAGTGACCAGTCTGTGTGGAGCATGTATGCTTCGCTACCTGCAAGAAGGGTCCAAGGTCGGTAGTGGTAACCAGGGGAAGCTGGGTGGTTCGAATATGAGTTGATGACACTCTCCTCTCTTTCCCTGGCGAGTTCTGGCTTGAGGCCCCAGTTGGAAAGGCAATGGTATGTTCTCTCCGCCTATCCATCCAGAGCCGCGGCCTCAATTGTACAAGATATCACTGGCAGAAGCTTAGAATCCCCGAATAGCCTCCTTGTCCATCAGTCGATGTGCACCACGATTGGAGACATGAGGGACCTGCGTAATTCCGAGCCTCTGATTGGCGGAGGGTTTGGCGGGGAAGCTAACCAGGGTCGCAGGGCCGTGATCGGCGCGAAAAATATCTAGAGCTGTTCGAGCTCCCTAACTTGTCGCAGAAACAGAACCGCCCTTTTTGCGTGTCCCTGTGACTATCCCTGTGATCTCGAGGCTGAATTGAGTCATCGCCCGCCTCCGCAAGACTTTTCTCTCTCTGCAATGTTGAGATAACGCCTCAATTGATCTGGTTTCGGCACACGCCCTGTCCGCAAAATCTGCCCACCCTTGCCTGTCGCAAGTCAATAGCTTCACCATCACCGCCATGTCCTCTGCCGTCAGACTCGCGAGGGCGGGAGTCCCCAGGGCTCTAGCCTCCCACAGCCGGCTCGTTGCTCCAAGGAGTCAGGTGTATGTGGCTTCCATTGCCCATCTAGAGTCGGCCTCTAGAAGCGCAAAGATTTCAGCAGACTGATTATGAAGAAACAGTGCCCTCTCCTTTTCCACTACCTCCGCTCGTCCAGCCTCGTCCCCCTCCTCCGCCGACGATGCGAAGCCTCTCAACAAGATCTCGTCCAAGATCACACAACACAAGTCGCAGGGCGCGTCGCAAGCGATGTTGTACGGCACGGGCCTGACCGAGGAGGACATGGCGAAGGCGCAGGTCGGCATCTCGTCTGTCTGGTACGAGGGCAACCCATGCAACATGCACATCCTCGCGCTGTCGGAGAAGATCAAGCAGTCGGTGGCGGCCGCCGGGCTGGTGCCGATGCGCTTCAACACCATCGGCGTGTCGGACGGGATCAGCATGGGCACGACGGGCATGCGCTTCTCGCTGCAAAGCCGTGAGATCATCGCCGACAGCATCGAGACGGTTATGAACGGACAGTGGTACGACGCCAACATCTCGATCCCAGGCTGCGACAAGAATATGCCGGGCGTGTTGATCGCCATGGGCCGCGTCAACCGGCCCAGCATCATGGTCTACGGCGGCACCATCCGCGCCGGCTGCAGCATGTCTGGCGAGCCGATCGACATCGTGAGCGCCTTCCAGGCGTACGGCCAGTACATCACCGGCGAGATCACCGAAGAACAACGCTTCGACATCATCCGCAACGCCTGCCCCGGCGGCGGTGCCTGTGGTGGAATGTACACTGCAAACACCATGGCCACGGCCATCGAGACCCTCGGCATGACCCTGCCCGGCAGTAGCAGTAGCCCCGCCGAGCACGAGAGCAAGGTGGCGGAGTGCGAGAGCCTCGGTGAGGCTATCAAGAACATACTGCGGGAGGACATCCGCCCGACCGACATTATGACCCGCCAGGCCTTCGAGAACGCCATGATCGTCGTCAACATTCTGGGTGGCAGTACCAACGCCGTCCTGCACCTGATCGCAATCGCCGACGCCGTGGGCATCCGCCTAACCATCGACGATTTCCAGGCAGTGTCGGACCGCACCCCTTTCCTCGCCGATCTAAAGCCGTCCGGGAAATTCGTTATGGAGGACATTTACAAGATCGGCGGCACGCCCGCCCTGCTTAGGTATCTCATTAAGGAGGGCCTGGTCGATGGTTCCGGCATAACCGTAACGGGCAAGACGATGAAACAGAACCTAGAGAAGTACCCCGACTTCCCGGCGGACCAGCCCATCATCCGACCCCTGAGCAACCCGATCAAGCCGTCCGGCCACATCCAGATCCTGCGCGGCGACCTCGCGCCCGGCGGATCCGTGGGCAAGATCACCGGCAAGGAGGGCCTGCGCTTTGTGGGCAAGGCCAAGTGCTACGACGAGGAGGACGCCTTCATCTCGGCGCTCGAGCGGGGCGAGATCAAGAAGGGCGAGAAGACGGTCGTCATCATCCGCTACGAGGGGCCGAAGGGCGGCCCCGGAATGCCGGAGATGCTGAAGCCCAGCTCGGCCATCATGGGTGCCGGGCTTGGCAAGGACGTGGCGCTGCTGACCGACGGCCGCTTCTCGGGCGGCAGCCACGGGTTCCTGATCGGTCACATTGTGCCGGAGGCCATGGAGGGCGGGCCGATCGGGCTGGTCCAGGACTGGGACACGATCACAATTGATGCCGAGGAGCGCGTGATCAACACGGATGTGTCGCCTGAGGAGATGGCCAGACGGCGGAAGGCGTGGAAGGCGCCCCAGCCGAGGGCGACCAAGGGCACGTTGAAGAAGTATGCTGCGCTCGTGAGTAACGCTAGCCACGGCTGCGTGACAGATGGGGAGCCTTTGTGAGACAAATACCGAGAGACCTAAATTATATATCAGACACGCTTCGCAAGTTAGACATCGCTTTCGCAGTTCGGTTTAGGTAGGGCAAGGAAATTGGCGCAGTTCAATATTTGTTTCTTGTTTGGATATCATACTTGAGAAAATTTCCTTTCTGGGAGTTGTTCATGATGCTTCCCCCGTTTCGTTCGTCGAAGAACCGCCACACAGGCTGAAAGAAGGATAAGAGGCACTACGGTGATGCAATAGCGTTCAGTCCGACAAAAAGAATCTACTGAATTTCAAAACAGCAGCCGTATTTGGTCAAGAGGGGAGTAAAACAACATCTGTGCGGACAGTGAATATCATTGGACACCGAGACAGGCAGACCACCTCGCCGATTTCGTTGCTCCGCGGACTCCTCGCAATGCGCATATTGCTGTTGAACGGGATATAATCATGATGCTCATCAAAATCAGCCGCGCCAAACAAAACAGGAAAAGCAAACAAGGCTTAAGCATAGAGGTGTCGGCATCCGTCAATAAAAGTGCGTGTTGCGCATCCCCTCCATCTTCGAGAATTTGCCGCCCTTCTTCTCAGATCCACGACCGATGCGACTTCTTCCACAGGTCGACAAACGCCTTCTTGTCGTCCAGCGTCAGCCCAACCCTCTTGCCCCTGCCCAGCCGCGCCAGCGCCTCCGCCACGCTGTCTAGCATGCGCTGCTCGGCGGCAGTCACGTCTCCTCCGGCGCCGAAGGGAGCAGAAGCAGCGGCAGCAGCACCGGCGATGGCAAACCCGTTCGGCAGCGGTGCTCCTGTGACCCCATTGTCACCGGTGGCGCCGCTGTCGCTTCCCTTGTTGTACTGCACCTCGGCTATCCTAACCCGGATGCAGTGCGTGGGGCGGCTCAGCAGCTTCCACAGAAACTGGCCCCAGGCGCCCGGGACGGGCGTCGTGATGTCAGGTGCTGTGTAGCGGATGCTAACCGGGTAGATGCCTGTGCTAGCGGGGACATCGGCGAGGCTAGGGCCGAGCGGGAGGATTCCGCGCCCGTTGGTGGTGCCGCACTCGGGGAAGACGACGATGATGCGGTCCGGGTATTTATTGAGCAGCGCTGGTAGATTGATCAGCGACGAGCTGGCGGGCGGCTTGTCTGTGGCGCTCCGCAGCTGGGCGGGGCTCAGGGCGTGGATGAACATGCGCAGGAGCGACGCCTGCTGGACCTTGCGGGTGCCCGGGAACGTGAGGACGAAGACCGGGTCGAACACGGCGGCGAGGTAGAGGGCGTCGAAGGGGGAGGTGAAGTTCGCGGCGATGACCGACGGGGCGCGGGGGAGGCGGTCCGTCTTCTGAGACACGGTGCCGCGCTTCACCCCGTCCAGCTGCAGGTCGACCCACCACATGCCCGGTATTCCCATCGTGCCCCAGAGCAGCAGCTTGCGCAGAGCGGGCGGGAACGGGAGCTGGTGTAGGACGAGCAGGTACACCGACACATAGGCGATGAAGACCGGCAGTCGGAGCACGAAGAGGCACGCGTGCACGGCGAGCCAGAAGTAGCTGCCCGAGGGCGTCGATATGGGTGTGAAAGGAGAGATGCCGGAGCCTGAGGGGAGGGGAAGAGTAACAAACAAAAGGGGCGGAGGGGGGGAGGGGTCAGCACAACCATTCGAAAGCTAAAGTCGCAGTCGATCTCTCGAGTCTCGAATCTCGAGCGCAGGGACTGACGCAACGTCTCTCCACCATCGTGCAGCAGCAGCCGCAGAAGCAAGTTCTTCGCACATACCTCTATCCCGGAATTGGGAGTACTTCTCCATTGTGAATGGCTTGGGCCAGCTGGGGTGGATGATGTACGAGTCGAGATGAGTGCGGGATTCCGTGGATGTGGTGGGCCAGAAGGACCCTCCTGGCAGCGGGAGTTGAGAACCTCGATTTTGGGTTTTGGTTCTAGATCGAACGGCGGGCTGAATTGCGTGCGCTCAACCAAGTGCAGTCGAAATCAAGCGTTGGTCCCATCCGTCCAGCAGTTTCTGCTTGCTTGCTGTAGGTTCCTGCTGGATTGGATTCTGGTAGGTCGGGAGCTCGTGCTTACGTTCGGTGGAAGCACGAGCAAAGAGTGGGGAGGGGCTCGGCACTGGAAGCTCCTCCTGAGGAAAGATAAATACATCCCACGGCGCAAGAAATGCCGGGAAGTTTCAGTTGTTGGGCGATTACCTATGGAGAGCCGTTTGGTGGCGTGAAGCTCCTCCGTCGTGAAGCCGTACAGAAAACGTCATATGCCTGGTTGAACCTTCTTACACGAATGACCCCCTACCTTTTTTTTTCTGTCCTGTCGCCAGATCGCTTCAGGCATGTGAAGATCGATTCGCCACCCCTGCACGTGCAGTTCTTGCGTGTTGTCGGTACGTAGCAGGGGTCGTGCACCGACGTGAATTTGTTGATTACGTAAGGCGTAAAGAGGAAAAGATGGGAGGAAGCTTGGGCCACATCGGTTGCGGGCGCAACGGGCGGGAAGCGAAAGTAAACAAATCCACCACACCAAGAACTCGGGAACACGCACCACGGCGGGTGCGGAGCTCGGAGACTTCACGGCACACTGTAAATATTGGTAGTGCTTGGCTGTCGCTCTTCGTCGCTCTGTGCACACAGCCTGCCTGCCAGCGACAAGCGAACTGCACAAACAAGCACAACTCCGAAACCCATACACGCTGGACGATTGAGCTAAAACAAAACATCTGCCGGTCGCCGTCACGACGAGTCCCTCCACTTCCTTCGCGACGGGAGCATCGCTCCTTGCTTCAACCTTTCTGCTCCATCATCACTTGCTCCCGCGCCTCCGCTCGCTCACCATGGACAGTTTGGAAAATGCGGTATGTTTTGCGCCCATCAATCATCAACAGCATCTCCAGTAATGTTTACCTACTGTACCCCTCGGTCTCTTCTCTCCTCGTGGCCTCGGTTGCTCCCCGCCTCGTTCCCAGCCTTTGTTCCCCTTATCCACGCCATCCAAATCTAACGTGTGTCCTCGTCGCGGCTCTACAGGTACAGCAGTGGCCATCCGGCCTACGCCCTCCAAGTCGATTCGGCTCCAGCAGTAGAGACCCCGGGCTGCACGAGATATCCGAGTCACAGAGCAACGCCCGCGCCGCAAAGGGCTCGATGCTGCCGCCACCGCAGGTCGGCCTGAAGCGGGCCAACAACGAGTGTAAGTGTGCCACCCCGTCGACTGTCCACCGTCACCCGGTGAGGCTTCAAAGCTGCTGCTGGATGTGCCATCGCTGACCCTTGACCTTGCTGTCGTTAGTCCCTCAGCCAGATGCCAAGCGGAAGACCCTCATGGAGAGGGCAGGCGAATTCAACGGCCCAAAAAGCAACATAGCGACCACCACTCCCGCACCACGACATGTAAAGGCAAATTCGATCGCCAACCTGGCCTCAGGAGTACGTTCATAGCAACCCCAGACATGACCGCTAGGTCCTTCACCCGCCGGCCGGTACAGCAAGATACAATGTCATCCCTGAACACGCCGCGTGCCTTGGACGCGACTGGGACTGCCACCTGCCTCTGCCTCCCTTACCCATGCACCGATCCTGTCATCGAATTCGTCGGTATTCTGTAACAGGTTTTCGATTCGCTAACCCGGATATGTCACAGCTCAAGCCCCCATCAATCACAACAAGTGGTTTGCACAGCAGCAAGCAAGCCCCCAACTCGCGGCAGCCAACTAAGAACGGCTATGCTACCAGTGTCGGCCCTGGCTCGCGACCACCATCCGTCGCCGGACGGCATCAGGCATCATCATTTGCCAAGTCCATGAACGGCGGCGTCCCCAGGCCAAACGCCCGCTCCCGCCCAGCCACCGCCTTCGGAAACTATGCCGACATAGACGAGCTGGACGGTGGCTCTGGCGGGCAGCAAAACGGTACGACAACAGCGTCATCATTGTCTCAGCGTCTTTCAGTCCAAAATCAATTTCTTCAAGAGACCGGGAGCGGTTCGCTGCGGCTCTCGAAGCAGCGAGCGACTCACTCAATGCAGTGCCTAGTTGGCGGGTCGGCAGCCGTGCCAAAGCCCAGAGAAAGCTCTCTCACCTCCCTCGTCGCCAGGGTTCGAGGTTTGGACATCAACGACAGGAGCGAAAACGTGAACCCTTCCAAGAAGGGCCAAGTGGCCCCAACCTGGCAAGGCGGCGCTCAGGGCCAGGGCCTGCTCCCGGCCGATCCCGGCAGCCTCCCTGAAAGCGTCACGGTGCGCCACAAGAACCGAGATGTGCCCCATCCAAGCCGCCAATATCAACAACCGGCGACCCCATCCAAAACAGCCAAAGCCAAGGAGGCGGCCCAAGTCGCGCCGCCGCCGCCGCCGCCAACCCCTAGAACGCCCTCATGTAGCCAGGCCACTATCGAAGTCTTGATGAAGGACGTGGACACTTCCGTCAAGAGGATAATGGACCGCGGCAATCCATTCATGTCAACTTCTCCTAGCAAATCTCGCCCCTCGTTTTTGACCAAGGACTCTAACACGACAGGCTTCACAGCATGGGACGTCGACGAGAGGATCAACACGGTGTTCCAGTCCCAGTGGAACAAGTTGCAGGAGGTCATGACGGTGTCGCTGTCGGACAAGATGACCATGGAGCAGAACTTAGAGGCGGCAAACAGCAAGAGTATGTGGAACCTCCAGAGAGAACCTGATGAGTTCAATATCACGGGATATCACGGGATATCACAGGGGGTTCATAGCTAACGGTGGTACTTCGTGGCGGTGCAGCATCCGAGCTTCAGAGGGAATGTGTTCTTCTGACATCCAAGAACTCCCAGGTGGAGTCGGAACTGAATGAGTATCGTCATCAGGTACAGTCACTGACTCTAGATCTCGAATCGGAACGGCGACGCCACAAGTTCGACCTCGAGGATAAGGAATGGGAGCACCGGCACGAACTCGATGCTCTCCGGCGAGAGCTCAAGGACGAGCGCGAACGAGCGGAGCGGGACCAACGCGGCGCGCTGGACGAGATGGAGCGATGTCACCGTTCGGAGCTGGAGAGGGAGAGGGGTGTTATGGCGGCGGAGATTCGGGAGATCCAGGCACAGCTGGGGTCGAGGCAGCAGGACATGAGTCTAGCAATGCAAGGGAAGGACCGGGAGATCGACAACATGCGGTCTCAGGTGGAGAGCCTGAGGGGGGATCTCGATCGGGAGCTCACGCTCAAGGCCAGCCTCCAGACACGCGCCACCGACTTGACGGCGACGAACATGGCGCTGGAAGACCGGATTCGTGCGCTCAAGGCGCAGGTCGAGTTCCTGGAGTCGGACAGCAAGCAACAGTCAGACTCGTTCGCCAGCATGGAGGCGAGGCTGCAGGAGGCGTTGCGACTGGCCGAGGAGGCTCGACAGAAGCTCATCAAGGAGGAGACCGAACGGCGGGTGTTGTTCAACAAATACCAGGAACTCAAGGGCAACATCCGGGTCATGTGTCGCGTGCGGCCGGTGCTAGACAGCTCCGAGGGCGAAGAGGCTGGCATCGCGTTCCCGGACATCAAGACGTCGGCGCAGATCGACGTGGCCGGACCCGAGGAGAAGAGCGTGGTGGCGGGTGTGACGTCGCGCAAGACGCTGCCGTTCGAGTTCGACCGCGTCTTCACCCCGCAGGCGTGCAACGAGGACGTCTTCGGCGAGATCTCGCAGCTGGTCCAGAGCGCCCTGGACGGCTACAACGTGTGCATCTTCTGCTACGGCCAGACAGGGTCGGGCAAGACGTACACGATGTCCTCCAGCGACGGCATGATCCCGCGGGCCACGCACATGATCTACGAGACGGCCGAGAAGTTGCGCGAGAAGTCGTGGTCGTACACGATGGAGGGCAGCTTCATCGAGGTGTACAACGAGGACCTGCACGACCTCCTCTCGCCTCCGTCATCATCATCGTCATCGTCATCGGGATCTTCCGACCCCAAGAAGAGGCTCACGATCCAGCACGACGAAGCGCGCAGGCAGACGACGGTGCTCAACTGCCGCACCGTCCGGCTCGACTCCCCCGACAAGGTCGAGGTCATGCTGCGGCAGGCCCAGAGCAACCGGTCGGTCGCGGCGACGAAGGCCAACGAGCGCTCGTCGCGGTCGCACTCGGTCTTCATCCTCAAGCTCGTAGGCGAGAACTCGGCCACGGGCGAGCGGTGCGAGGGGGCGCTCAACCTCGTGGACCTCGCGGGCTCCGAGCGGCTCAAGCACTCGCAGGCCGAGGGGGACCGCATGAAGGAGACGCAGAACATCAACAAGAGCCTCTCGTGCCTGGGGGACGTCATCGAGGCCCTGGGCAGGAAGGGCCAGCAGGGCCAGGGCGGCCACATCCCCTACCGCAACTCCAAGCTCACGCACCTGCTGCAGTACTCGCTGGGCGGCAACTCCAAGACGCTCATGTTTGTCATGGTCAGCCCGCTCGAGGCGCACCTGAAGGAGACGATTACGAGCTTGAGGTTCGCGACGAAGGTAAGTTTTCCTGGTCCATCCATCCACCCTTTCATCCCTCCATGCTCGTTTTCGAAGCCGAGTTTTCCCCTTTTGGTTGCGAGCGATTCTATTTGCAAACCCGAGACAAACCTTCTTCAACAAACGACCCCAAATGGCTGTGGCCTCTGATTAACCTCGCCTGTCTCTCTGTTCGTAGGTGCACAACACTCACATCGGCACGGCCAAGTCCACCAAGAAGCTTCGTGAGCACAGGGAGTCATGAGAACACGATTAGCGATCCCTCTCTCCCCTTTTGTCCAGACTCAATGCCCCTAGCTGGAACAAACCGCCTTTACGCGGAGTACCCACCCATCTCCAGGACCATCACCAGAGGTAGTTTCCGTCTCACCCCGACTTGCCATGTGTTGTGTGCGTCTGTGCTTATATATCATTTCCCGGGGAGTTTTTCTTTTGCACACGGTTCAGATTGGCACTGGCTTGTTTGTTGTTGGAATTGTTCTTTTTCTTGGGCACGCGATTCGTTTATTTCCATTCTATTCTATTCTACACTATTCCTCTCTTCACCCATGCCGGCGACTGTATCATCATCGATCGATACCTGGTACCAACGACCAGGTTGTTCTCATTCTGAATCTCAAATTTGCGGTTGGGTCTCTGTGGTCTCTCATCACTCGCCATCACGGATACGAAACAGCGACGTTTGTTTAAGAGTTTTGGACTGATGATGATGATATGCCAGACAACATGAAAACACGGCATGAGTTGGCGATAGATCATCAGCTTTGGATTACATGTGTTCCCAAACATTCAACAGCATCAGCCTGACAAATACACGCACGAGCCTTTGTTGCTTGCAGTTTTCAGACCGTCGCCGTCGTTGATCGTCCACCATCCATCCATTCATCAAAACTTTCCTTCAACCCGTACCAACCCTTACTTGTGTGCCCAGCCTTACTTCACATCTTGGCAAGACGCCAATCGCATCTGATGCCGACGGGAAATGTGGGAGTGTCATGAGCCGACCGTCTGTTGAGATAAGGGGGACATATAAGATAGGCAGATGGCTCGACGGCTCTGGCCATCATGACAGCTCAGAGCTCCAGCCCTGCTTTCTCACGCAAAACCCCCCATCGCAGATCTCCCAAGCTGCTCTGCTCAGCTGCTCTGCTCTACCCATGGCCCTTGGTGATAATTAAAGTTATGGTTCGCCACTGAAACCTTTCTGCAGGGGTGGGAGCGCAGTGCTGAATGAAAACCCTACGTGCGTCCATCACCCATTAGACATCGTGCTGCCCTATGGTATCCCCGGGGCCTTTCCGACTCGGGGAATGGGACAGTCGAAGTAGGATTTGTCGAGTGGCTTAGGTTATTGATCACGATAGTCCACCAACCGAAGCGACCGACTACGATCCTTGCAGCCAGGTGAGTTATGCACAGCGAGGGTGAACACCTACAGGCTCAGGAGGTGACATGACGTGACTTTGATAGAACGGAGGAACCTAACTCCTAGGTGCTATACCATTATATGCCTAGAACTCTGTTTGTTCTGATACATACGACCATATGCAGTAGAATACACGGGATCCCGTCCGCTCTCCCCTAGTTAAGCTACTGACAGCCGAACTAGTACTCAGGTGGGTGACCACTGGGGAATCCCTGGTGTTGTATGTTTTCTTTTTTCTCTTCTGCTTTTTGGACTTTGAATAGTCTTTTCAGTCTGCACTCGTTCAAAGCTACCGCCTTACGGTGTCGGACATCGCACATAACAACTCAGGGTAGTCACGCTTTCCTTCAAACCCAGTGGCTTCTTGGCTAGCACTTAATCGATCGGGTATCTCGAAAGCATAGCTAGATGATACGTATCCAAAGAACGAGCGAGTGTGACATTGAGCAACTCGATTTTTTGCATCCCTAATTAATTCCCACAGACAGCCACTCCTGATTCATCCAGATTCGTCCAAGGGTGTTGTCTAACCTAGGCTGGGGCTACCTGCATGGCCTCTTCTCTGTGATGCTTCTTCCCGTCTCTCCCAACCAACCACCTCTCAAAAGGAATCGAAAATTCAATCCATTGGCCGGGGACACAACGCTCGTCGCTCATCTGGAAGCCTTTTCGGAAATCGCGGAGTGCTCTCCGTTATCTTTCGTCCTTGGCTTCGCACCCGAGTGGTGGGCAAAGCAAACATTCGACGGATACCTGCAGATCTGCCCCTCCCTCCTTTCTACAAGGGAAAATCGTGACAGCCCAAGCCACTGCTTCTCTCGTCCCTAGTTTATTTCTCATTTAGCTCGAAGGCCTCCCAAGCTACCAACACCTACACTCTCAGTCGATCAAGGAAAGCAAACCTTTGACGTCTTTCACGTCGTTCCCGTCACGTCTCTTCTCTATCACCACATCGCCATCATGGCCACTAAGCCAGCCAACCCGATCCCAGCCGACGGCGGCGGGCCTCTTGTGACCCTGCCTTGGGATATCCGCTACATGGTCTACGATCTAAATGGCGGGTTTCCAGGACGGTTCTTCAACATCAAGACGAACCGGAAGAGTCTGAAGGAGTGGCAGAAATCTCGATCTCTCCCCCTTTTGAATGCACAGGCTGCTCCCGTTTTCGGGCCCCAGATCGAGTACACCCCTGTCACCCTCGAGGACAGGGCCGACCTGCCACGTTTCCTGCACGGCCTGAGCGACGCCCAGCTCCGGTCGATCGGACGCACGTGGTTCATCGGCGATGAGGCCCTCATGAAGAAGATCCTGAGCACGGCCATCCCCGGAGTCGTGCCGACCACGCCCCGGATCACAGGCATCTTCCCAGAGGACCTCAAGGTCCAGGGGTTCATACCGGCGTTCCGTTGCGGCCACTCACACTCGCCCTCGGACAGAACGGACGGAACGGACGAGTTCCCGCACTTCAACTTCGAGCGAGACACGTTGTACCTCCGGTACAAAACCTTCTGGGAGTACTCCGGCGGCAAGACCGGTGGCAGCGCCCACAAGAATACGAAGAGACGCGATGGCGAAGAAGCCACGGGCGACGTCATCCGGGCGTGGAAACGCCACCGGACGCCCAACAAGCACATGTCGATCAGAGGCCTGATGGCTGCTCTGCGCCTCCACGAGCGCTGCCACGGGCAAGACTGGCAGCGGGTTCGGCGGCTCGCCATCCTCTGGCCTGAGCAGCCCCTGCTGGAACGCGACTCCGCCGCCGTCGAGGCCGTCCTGGCCGACATCCTCGTCTTCTTCCCGCAGCTCGACCGCCTCACCCTGGTGATGGAGCACGTCTACTGGCGGGACAACCCCGACGACATGGCGCCCTGGGCGTTGATGCCCCCCCTCGCAATGGACGTCGTCGCCGCGCTGGAGAGGCCCCGTCCGGATGACCCTCCCAACCCTTTCGCCCCCGGAACCCACCAGCACTACATGTACGTCCTGCGCAAGAAGATGCTGCCGTTCCCGAGCGCAGCCTACGTCGGAACCGGCTTCAACGCCATGTTTAAGCCCTGGCAGCCCAACCCCTTGGTCGCTGCCGGCTTGAGATACTACGACCAGCACTTCCCCGACCAGCTCCTCCTGCTCGACACCGCGTATTACTTTTTCAACGAGGGATACAACGGTGGTTTCGGTGGCCAGCATCAGCATCAGCAACAAAGCCAGCCCGAGATCCAACCCCAGATCCAACCCCAGCTGCAGCCTCCACAGCCACAACAGCCAGGAGTCCCAGGACCCATCCTCACCCCAGCCGAGATCATCAACGCCCTCCTCCCGCCGTCAGCGCAGGGCCAGGGCGTGCCGGCAGAGCAGGTCGTCATCCACCCGAACGCCCTGCGCGTCCACCGCCTCGACAGAAACCTGCTTGCAGCCCACCTGGACCGCCTCGCCGGGGGGCCGCAGCACGAGAGTGACAACAGCCGGGTAGCAGCAGCAGTAGTATGGGACCAACCGCCGCGACCGCGCCCTACCGTCCCGGCCAAGATCGACGTCAAGCTGGCGGTCCCGAAGCGAACCAAGGGGATGTGGCTGGACACGCTGCAGTATCTGCGGGAGCTGGCGCCTGAGATTGGGACGGAGTTTCTGCAGGGTGACTGATGGATGGCGATGCGGCGTGTGGTTTGTATGAGGGTGGGTAAGCGGGTTGCGTCTGGATATGATTAAGCCGGTGTCTGCTTCGGTTTCTCTCGTCGTTTTCTCCCGTCTTATCTCTCCCTTCTCGCAATACTTCTTGTACGTCTTTCTCCCCTCCTGAATTCTCATTCCTTCTTTTTTTGATTTTCTTCTGCTCCTTCCCTCCCCCATATCACTGGGTATTCTTTTTCATCTTTTCTGCTCTCTTCCTCTCCTTTCCCCGCCCCCTTCCTTTGCGCGCTCGTATTCGCGTTGCCACCCATCCTTAGTTTTCTTTTAAATCACCTTATAGAATATGGGTAATTACCTAGGCGCCCGATGGAGGGTCCAGGAAGCGATTTCAGAATGCTTTATTTTAATTTTTTTCAACAAAACTATCAGGAAATTCTTACGGCTCGGGGGAATGAAAAATAGAACGTTTTGGCAAAGAAAAATGATTTTAAAAGCACTATGGGAAAATATTGAGACGTTTTTTCCTGTCCCAAATGTCCAAAATTTAGGTAGGCGATATCGTAGAGTAGGCAGGGCGCAGCAGGTAGGCAGTGCGTATCACATGGAGCCTCTCATTGCTGTCATCAGAATCGTCAACAGTTTTTTCTTTAGAACTGTCGTGTTTCCGACCAGGTGAGGCTTTTGACTGTTAATAATCAAACTCCTTGGGGCACCTAATCCCGGTGCCTATTAAACTGCTTCAACCGGTGTTGATCCACTTCAGTCCCTAGTATATCTTTGATTAGTAGCCTACCATCTTCAACAACATGACCGCTTATCTCAAATCCCGACAAGAGGAAAGACTCTGCTACATCTTGAGAAAAAATCCCTCGGCATCACCGCAGCGCGCCGTAGCACGAGCCGTAGTCAGCTCGAAGCCCGCAGTGCACCCACGGGTTGCACAAAAATGATTACAAAGGTCTTGTGGCTGGCAACCGGAACCGAGGATTCGGATCGGTCAGCAGCGAGACTCGCGGGGATCTTCTAACTCCTGATAGGATCCGAAGAACGATCGTGAGCTGTTAGCCGTTCGCGATGCGTCGGTCTATACGATGTGCTTAGTCCCTGGCTGGATCCTTCCCACCGCCGATCTCTCCCAGCCCTCAAACCAGCACGACGACGGCGCCTCGCCACTTCGCACTTCGCCCGTTTCCCGCTGCCTTCGACTGTCAAACACACCCGTTGCTCATTGGGGTATCACTATGTCCACTAGGAAGCTAGTATTATGGTTACATGCAGCAGGCACATGAGGGCTGCCTAGCGCTCATATGCCGCGTACTGACAGCGGCCCCCAAGTAGGAATAGTACTTACTGTCTAGAAAGGTATACATTTTAAACCTCCGGCTCCTCCTGGTAAGAGAAAGTCCGACCAGGCGAAAATCCGAGAGCATCACGAAGTCCGAATGGAACCGAACGGAGGGGAGTCCGAGGGAAACACAGCGTGCTGTCTGCTTCATATATTGCTACTCTATTCGCTCCTCCCTCAGTTCCGCTACTCGGGCGACTCTTGCTCCCGTTCAGGTCAATTCGCCCAGAGTCTACAGAACCCCACTTGGCTCTTACCCAACACAAGCCTCGAGGAGTGGATGGCCCATGGAGATGTCCCCGCGAGCGAGCGGATACGATGATAAATCTCCCGAGCCCAACCCTGGGCCGGATCGATCCCCGTGTCGCCAGCATGGCCACGGGCATACTTCCTATGTTCATCTTCATCTCTGGGCTTGTATTATTCTTCCTCTTGCTCCCCGCTACGCAAGCCGATACTCGGCGGCGTCGCTCCTTGCCCCAAGGTGCCCCAGTTCTCCTCAACACCCACAGCTGGCCGGTTCTTGGCGCACTGCGTTTCTTCTCGCACCGCTACAACTTCTACCTCGACTGCCTCAGAGCGACAAGGTCCGGGAGCTTCACCTTCTTCATCGGCAGCTATCCTATCGTCGGTCTGTCCGGCCTCGAGGGACGCAAGACCCTCTTTGAGACCAAGGGCTTGGGCTTCGGTGAGGCGTAAGTTATGTCACCCACACTGCAGACGCTCAGGCTACAAATCTACTCATACCCCACGTTGGAAGCAGGGAGGAGAATCACAGGCTCGCAAAAAAAAAAAAAAAAAAAAACAAAAAAAAAAAAAAAAAAAAAAAAAAAAAAAAAAAAAAAAAAAAAAAAAAAAAAAAAAAAAAAAAAAAAAAAAAAAAAAAAAAAAAAAAAAAAAAAAAAAAAAAAAAAAAAAAAAAAAAAAAAAAAAAAAAAAAAAAAAAAAAAAAAAAAAAAAAAAAAAAAAAAAAAAAAAAAAAAAAAAAAAAAAAAAAAAAAAAAAAAAAAAAAAAAAAAAAAAAAAAAAAAAAAAAAAAAAAAAAAAAAAAAAAAAAAAAAAAAAAAAAAAAAAAAAAAAAAAAAAAAAAAAAAAAAAAAAAAAAAAAAAAAAAAAAAAAAAAAAAAAAAAAAAAAAAAAAAAAAAAAAAAAAAAAAAAAAAAAAAAAAAAAAAAAAAAAAAAAAAAAAAAAAAAAAAAAAAAAAAAAAAAAAAAAAAAAAAAAAAAAAAAAAAAAAAAAAAAAAAAAAAAAAAAAAAAAAAAAAAAAAAAAAAAAAAAAAAAAAAAAAAAAAAAAAAAAAAAAAAAAAAAAAAAAAAAAAAAAAAAAAAAAAAAAAAAAAAAAAAAAAAAAAAAAAAAAAAAAAAAAAAAAAAAAAAAAAAAAAAAAAAAAAAAAAAAAAAAAAAAAAAAAAAAAAAAAAAAAAAAAAAAAAAAAAAAAAAAAAAAAAAAAAAAACTGATTTCCAAGAAAGGTACTCCGTCCTCTTTGCCAACCTTCCCCCGGGCTCGGAGGATGTTTCGTCCTTCAACAACTCCATCCGCATCCTCGCCCAGATGATCAAAACGGAGAACATCATCAAGATGCTGCCCCTGCTGATCAGCGACGCTCGCTCCCAGCTCGGGCTGATCGCCGCTGGTGCGACGACGACGTCCACTTGGACAGGAGGAGCATGTCCGCAATCAGAAGCAAGGACAGGCATCATCGATCCGTTCCACGACATCTACCGCGCCGTCTTCCGCATGATGATGCGAGCCATCGGACCCACCGAGATCGTCGAGTCGCCCGCGCTCCTGGGCAGGACAATGTACCTCCTCCAGACCATCGAGGCGCCTACCTCGCCGACCCGCATCATCTTCCCCTGGCTTCCCACCCCTGCGCACCTGCGCCGCCTGCTCGCCGGCGGTCGGCTGTACATGATCTTCAACCGCATCGTCAGCCAGCGCAACAAGGCCGCAGCAGCGGGCGGGAGGGGGAAACCGCCTCCTCAAGACCCCCTCCAGACCCTGCTCGACGGGGGCAAGTTCGACCTGGCCGGGATCCTGGCCTTCGAGATCGGCTCCCTCTTCGCAGGCGTGATTTACACGGGCACCAACGCGGCCTGGCTGCTCGTCTACCTGGCCACCAACCGCGCCTGGCTAGACCGCGTGCGCGCCGAGGTCGACTCCGTGGTTGGCAACCACCAGACCTCACCATCGCAGACCCCCGCCGACGTGCTCGCCGCTCTGCCCTTCGAGGCATGGGAGTCCTCGTTCCCGTCGATCGAGCTCGCCCTGCGCGAGTGCATCCGCATCCAGACCGTCGGCTGCGCGCTCCGACGCAACACCTCAGGCCGCGACCTGCCAATCACCGGTTCTTCTGCCACGGGCACGGGAGGCAGCAACGAGGAGGTGATACCCGCCGGCGCCTTCGCCGCGTACCTCGTCTCAGACATCTACATGGACCCGGCCGTGTACGCGGAGCCGGAGCGATGGGACCCGTCTCGGTTTCTGCCTGACCGCGCCGAGGACAAGAAGGCCGGGCACCTGGGGTTCGTCGGCTGGGGCGCGGGACGACACCCGTGTCTGGGCATGCGCTTCGCCAAGATTGAGGTGGCTGTCATCACTGCGCTGTTCATCGCCATGTTCGAAGACTTCGAGGCCACGGACCCCAATGGGAACAGGCTCGACGAGCCACCGCCTGCTAACCGCAGGAAGCATTCTTCTAGCAAGCCGGAGATGGAGGTGCGGCTGAGGTACACGTTACGGTGTTGACTGATACTGATAGAGATGGGGTTGGTGGGTGCTGATGATAATTTCGGGTTTGATGGTGATAGCGATGACGTTGCGAAAGGTCGAGCGAAAGCACAATCATGATCAATGAAGATCAAGAAGCAAAGTGCAAAGGTCAAATCTATACCGATTGAAGCTCGGTCTTCAGCAGGTCTGGTGGGTATCAAGTCTATCAGTGAAGCAGAATGCAAGTAGGATAGGTGTACAAGGTGTTTCTGGCCAGGGCTGGTGGGTGAACGACAGAGGGGGTGGGAAGGGGCAAAAAGAATACAGATAGAATCACCCACGACGAGAGCAATGGATGATAGGAATGAACGGAGTCGCATCGCCGAAGTGCAAGTCTACCGCCAGTTCAACGCCTCGCAGAGATCCCAAATCCAAAAAGAAATTCTTCGAAGGACGGCAAGAGGGAAGGAAGAAGCAGGACAGGAGGAGGAGAGGGGCCAAAAGAAAGGAGTACAGCATGTACGCGATAACGTATTACACAAAGGCATAAAGAGAGATTGAGAGAAAGCGAAAGAAACCAGGGAATGAGTCCGAGGCCAGCCAGGCAGGCTCAAACGGCCTCCCAATCCATAGCCTCGACCATGAACTCCCACTGCTCCTCCTCGTCGAACGACGACGACTCGCTTGCGTGCATGGCGCCGTTCGTCGCTCTCAACACTCGCCCTACGCCGCCGCCAGGGGCAGCAAAAGGAGCAGAATCGACCACCATCGCCCCAGCAGCGGCAGCAGCCTCAGCCGCCTCCGCGACGCCGTTCAACCTCGCGACGTAGCCCTGCGCCACGCCAAAGGCCCGGTCGAACGCCGCGAAGATGACGGCCAGGATGTTTCTGAGATCATAGCTCTGCAGCGGTGCCGCGGCGGCACCCGCACCCGCACCCGCACCCGCACCCGCCCGCGAGGCAACGCCGCCGTTCGCGTTGGCGTTGTCGTCCGCATGCGCATCCGCGTTCTTCCACCTGTTCCGCAGATCCTTGGCCTTGCCCAGCTGGCGGCGCACCTCGGGCGCGCCCAGGGTGTCGTGCAGCGGGTTGTCGGTGCTGTCGAGCGCGGAGAGCACGTTGGCGTGGTAGCGGTGGTCTGACAGTTGTCCTGGCCCTCCTCCTACTCCGCTGCCTCCATTTGCGCCGCCCCCGCCGGCGGCCTTAGATGTGTTGTTGCTGCTGCTGCTGCTGTTGTTGCCCTGGCCCAGTCGGTGGTGGTGGTGGTGGTCGCGCGAGATGACCACCCCGAAAACGAGCTGCAGGTGCACCAGCGCGCGCTCGAGGAGCATGTAGTACTCGAAGAAGTCGAGCTTGAACATCAACTGCGCCTCCGCCGCAGCCTCCGCGGCGCCGGCGCTGGCGCTGGCGCTGTGTTGGTCTCCTCCGGCCGTGACGGTTGCGGTCGCCTTCCGGTACGCCTGGTCAAGGAAGGGCAGCTTCCAATTCATGCGGCGCACGATGCGCTCGAAGCGGGACAGCTCGGCGGCCGCGCGTCGAGCGTCGTCCCTGGCGGCGGTGGCCGCTGCGGAGGCCGGCGACGGTGTCTGGCCGCCTCCGGCGAGGAGGGCCGACTGCGGTGGCGCGGCGGGATCGGCGGTGGAGTTGCTGGTCTGGGGGATCTGAGAGGGCGGCGCAGCGTAGGGCGTGCGGCCTGACCCGGGGGCAGAGCTCGACCTAGTAGGCGCCCACCGAGAATTCGAGAGGCCGCCGGAACGGGTCGTGGTGCTGGTGGTTGCCGACATCTCCGGCGTTATGGACGGAGCTAGCCGGGTACCTACCTACGTAAGCGCTGGGGCGCCGGAAGCAAGCGCACGTACGCGTGGGCGGGTCGAAACGAAAGTGAACGCGATCCTTCGCGCGAAGAGAGCAGAATAAGGAAGGATTGTTGCTTGGTTTCAATCGCCCCAGGTGTTTCGCCTGAAAGTCGACTGAAAAAACATTATTATTCCTCGCAGGTGAAGTCGCAGTAAAGGAGCGGAAGAAGCCATAAGGTCGCGGTGGAAAAGAGAGTAGCAATATATAATAACTTCCTTCAGAGAACCAAAAAAAAGTTGCACGCACTCAAGACTGCGTTGATGTTGAAAAACAAAGGATCCACGATATCCAACAGCTAACAGCGCTGGGCCCACAGTGGGTTTTGCTGCACTCTAAACTCCCACGGTGGAAATACTGTACTGATACTGTCCATCCTAATTCCATCTACCTAGCCGCTCGATGGGGGTCCGTAAATCGATCTCAAAATGCTTTATTTTTAATTTGTGTTTGACAAAACGATCAGGGAATGCTTACGGCTGGGGGAAATGAAAAATAGAGCGTTTTGGAAAAGAAAAATGATTTTAAAAGCACTGTGGGACAAGTGTTGAGACGTTTTTTCCTGTCCCAAATGTCCAAAATTTAGGTGGGTGATCTCCTAGGGTGGGCAGGGGCGGCCAGGTAGGTATATAATTGTCGTTATAGAAGCAGACATCTAAAAGCAGAAGACTAAAAGAGAATGCTAAAAGTACAAATCTGAAAGTACAAATCCAAAATTAAAAGTACAGGTCTGAAAGTAGAAATCTAAAGCCCGCCCGCGCAGTCTATAAGTAACGCCCCTACATCGCTGTCCCCCATGTCCCTTTACTCGCAAACATATCCTTTCAATCACTTCTTCCTAAGCCTCTCTTGATCCCCCCCCCCCCCCCCCCCC
>PYST01000221.1:25902-64569 GCA_003049485.1 Ophioceras dolichostomum
CCCCCATACTAAATCTTTTCTTGGAGGGTGACCCGGGCGATCCGAGCGATCCGAGCGGCTGTTGCTGCTGCTGAAGTGGCGTGTGCGATCCAGCGGCCACTCCACTTCCGAGCGGCTGCTGCTGCTGGTGCTGCTGGTGCTGCTGGTGCTTCTGCTGCTGCTGCTGGACCTGCTGAAGTGGCGCCTCGTGGCTTCCGCCCGCAGAGGCGGGACGATGCGGCAACGACAGCGGTTGAGTCGGTCCCACGTGCGACACCTCGCGGCTCGAGGCTGCATGGGCGGTCGGTTGCGGCGTCGCCGATCTCTTGCCGCCGCTCCCGTCGCGCGGCGGCGGTACCCTGGATGGCAATCTCGGCCCCGATCCCGACGACGAGCGAGATCCCCTCTCCGGTCTGGTCGGGCGCGGTGGCCCTTCACGCCTCCGCTCTCGCCGGCGGCCCCGCTCCTTCTCGAGCCTGAAGAACTGCGCCAGGTGATCGAGGCTCTCTTTCGGGACCTGCGCAAGGTGGAGGCAGAGCTTCATCAGATGCTTGATCAGTATCTCCATATCGGCCCTTCTGGTCGTCCTGAACGGCCCGTAGTAGTTCATCGTCAGGAAGCCCTCGTTGTCAGCAGGAACCGCCCCGGGCTTGATCCCGAGCCTCTCCCGATGCGAGCCTGCGCTCGAAGACCGCTGGTTACCGCCTTTCTGGTGGGGCATCCCGCCCTCGAGGGCGCAATATTCATAGTTATGGTCCCATTCGCCGATGACGAGGAAGATTTCCTCCCCGTCCTGGGCCACGAGTAGAGACCTGCAAATATTTGCAACGAGTTAGAAGGCTTCCAGGGTAGGGTCGGGCCTGCGCTGTATTGTACTGTGATGTGTATTGTATTGTATCTGGTACCGCGCTACCTGCCAGGTACGATATAATACCGCGCAAAGCACAGCACACGCAGATAGATCGAAACACAATACAAAGTACAATACATTACATTACATTGCAGGCTCTGGGTAGGGTCGCATAATGGAAGGACGTAGTCGGCGGGCGAATGGGAGAGGGCTGGCTAACTTGCCGAAACGGTTTGTCTTTCCCCCCTTTGAGCATCCCCTTTCTATCCTGCTTGTGGAGGTTCTGCTCTCTCTCCGTCCGCCGCCTAAGGTTGAGCCAAGCCAGCATTTCCGCTGTCTCCTGCTATTCGATGTGCACGTCGGGAAGGTTTCCCTCCAATCCTCGACGGGGGCGGCTCTTGGCCTCCACAATGGCGAGGACCTCATCCTCCCCGGTGTGATATAAGTGTCCGTCGGTTAGGGTCTCGAAGATCAGGCCGTACTCCGCGGTGACCTTCCCCTTCTTCTTGGCTAAGTCGTTGATAATCTCGGCCTGCTCCGTGCTGTCCTTGTGGATGCGCTCCTTGACGTGGAACCGGTTTCTCTCGATGGTCCAGCGCGCCAGGACCTCCTCAGTTTGGTAGTCGTACTTCGCTGTGACCAGGCCGCTCCCCCCTACGGTCTTGCTGGGACTGCCTTGCGTAGAGCGAAGCACCCTTGCAATCACCGCCATGTAGCGACGGAGGACTGCGTCCATGAGCTCTATGATGGCTTGGTTCACAATCATCTCATCCGCCGCGGGGAGCTCCTTGGCGGCTGCTTTCTGCTTCGATTTCGCCTGCGATTTGGCCTTCTTCACAGGCGTTTCGATGGGGGCCCCGTCCGTGCCTTCCTCAGTGTTGTCGACGCCGCTGCTCTCGATCATGGCATGGTTCTGGGAAATCTTGGCAGCGGTGTAACGACCGATGTTGATATTGTCGTGGGGATCCTCGTCGACATGGTAGGTGTTGATGTCGGGAGAGGGGTCCTCCACGACCCTGAGGTATGCTCTCGTATCTCGATCCGGAAGCTCACCGGAGGCGTACATCTGGTCGATGACGTTTGCATACTCGGGGTCAACGTGATCTTCGCATCTGAAGAGGTTATTGCCGGGATAGTGGAGGACAAGAGCCCGGAAGTGAAGAAAGTTCTCGTAACCAAGCTTGGAGCCGGACGGACCTGGTCCGTCTTTGCTTTGCTTCCACTTGTAAAGGCCAGACAGCACGAGGCTGTTTGGATCGGATCGGAAAATTTCCTGCACATGTTCTCTCCAGAGCTCAGGGGTTCTAGCGCTTTGGCGTACCTTGGCCGTGCAGAACAGCTGAGGCTGGACTGTGCTGGTTGGTGCCATGGTGACCAGGACCTGCAAAGTACTGTATTGTAGTGTGTTTTGTATGGTATCCGGTGCAGCGTAAAGTACACGTGAATAGGTCGGAAATACAATACAAAAGACAATACACTACATTACATTGCAGGTTCTGATTGTAACGAGGTAGAGTGAGGAATTAGATCTCAGGTTTGGATCAGGACGGGCTGGGGGCGGTGAACTGTTTGACTGTGCGGGATAATGATGGAGTGGATGTGCAGATTGTGTTCTTGGGTGAGTGAGGACTTCAGATTATCTGTCGTCTATGGGTCCAGATTTATACAGACCAGGCAGATCGCTCTGCATCGCTGCTGGGTAAGAGGTTAGCCCTAACCTTGCGAACGACCGTCATAGAAATTCAAGGTCGACCAGTGTAGCGGCTGATAGCCACCTACGATGACCGGAAGTCAAAGTTCGACCATGGCCGGCTAATCAGACCAGGAGAGCCCGTCCGACGAAAGGAGATGCCGCTGGCCGGCTTCGGGCTGTCATTGGGCTGTTGTTGAGAGAGGCCTCTTGCCACACAGAGCCATCGCAATGGCCAGCTTGATCCGCAGGCCGGCAGACTTTGGCAGGACCCGAGGGTCAGACCAGCCGGCCCAAAGATGCCGTCTGTCATCATGGTCCGAAGCAGGGGGGGGCGATGGGTCAACTTGTGTCGACATGGGGTCGGTGACTTAGAGGACATGGCTGCTGAGACTCATGCCACCAGCGCAACGTCTCCTCGTAGCAACGATGGAGGCAGGAGGCACGGGCTCGTGTCAAGGCAGGAGATGATGGGAAGAACGGGAAAATAATTGAATTGGATGACCACTATGATCAACAACTAGGGGTACTGCCAGGCCCCAGGACTGAGAAGAGCAATGCGACTAGGCTCGATCGACGAAAGACAATGACTCCCACGGAATAATTCATCAGATAGTAGAAGGGGAGGCGGGCACTTGAGCGAGATGGAATGACCAGGGCAAGCAGGTAGATGGTCAGAGAAGCAACAACTAAAACAAGTGTGCCGAAAAGAGAGTGAGAGGGAAAGAACCGAAGGCCATGTTTGGCGACCTAATCTGAAGGCTACTGACGAGTTGGCATCAATATTTAGGATTGCACAGCGATGGCCTCGCCCTGGGTCCCCCATTTGTCGTCTTCGCCGAGCTTGGTCTCCTCTGGAGTCGTCTGACACCTTGTCTCCCCAACAGGCGTGTTGGCCATCCACTTGAGCAAGAGCCATGCGTCCTCCGAGGGGACGGGCTCAGGGCCAGCGACGACCAACAGCCGGGAATGGCGGATGGCCAGGCCCCCGTCCCAGTGAACCTGCGTGATTCGGGCGAACTTGCAGCAGAAGAAGCTGTACACGAGTACCTGATGACATGAAGCCATCGAGTCAGCATCTGGTCATTGCGCTGTGACCTGCAGGTGTCAGCCCGCAAGCCGTGGTCTACAGCAGCGGCCTGAGCCCGTGGTTTCGAGCTCCTGTCAGGTGGCCGACCCACAATACGAGAGTCTAGGAGGACTCGAGAGAACCGACGGGAACCACGAGAAGGCCTGGGCCAACTGACGGGAAATATGAAGTCATCAATGCATTGGCCATGGCAGAGACGATAGCGTATCATGTTGATCGCCGCCAGGACCTCGCCAACAGTCGTCGGGACGGAACCGTCGGCGTCCCTGCATGGCGGGAGTACGCCATTGGTAACAACCAATGCGGCATGAGGCTTGCCGCTGGTGGTTTTAAACACTCCCTCTGACAATAAGGACAACCAATGATTACCCGACGCAGAGTAGTGTCGGGCGCAGGTGTCAGCTAGAGGATCGCACTCACGGCTATGAAAACCCATCATCAAATTGTCAGCGGTAATAGAGAGGGAGAGTGTGGCGGAGAATGGAGGGAGGGAAACGCAGGAAACCATACTGCCAGTCTTTCTCCACTCCGATGATGCAAGCGTAAAGACGTCCTCGCCGGGGTAGTGGACTTTTTCCACGAACCAAAGCGCTCGCTCACAGGAGCCCCCATCACACTCTTCCGCCTCAGGATCTTCGCACCGACATTTTTTACACTCCCACCATTTCATGATCCCGACGCATTTCGAGTTCATCCGAAACTCGAGATCGCGGAGGGCATTGTCGCTCTTTGGTCTGTAAGGACGAAAGAACAGAGGGTCCGGATCGAAAAGCGCGGTCTCATCCACATCGATGGGGGGAAGCTTGCGGATGGGCACAGATTCGAGCTCTTCATTCGTGACCTCAGGCGGCCAGGTGTGGCCCCATTGGATGGCCTGGTAGACGTTGTGGATGGAGGTGGACATGCAGCCGCTTCTGCAGTTGGCGACGGTCAGCCTCGGTCGTTGTCTCTGGAAATGGACAGAGGGCCTCAGCCTCTTCGAGTTCTTTGGCCTCGGCCTCGGCCGCCCTCACCATGCGGCGTTCCCTGTCGCAGTCGTCGTAGTCGAAATTGATGTAACCACCCTCATCATCAGAATCAGACATGTTTGCGGGTTCAGTCGACAGTGAAAACTGCTCGCACCGGCGAAGACGGAGCGGTGAACTTCGCGGATTGGAACCAGTACGGAGCCAAACGTCGATGAAAAGGGAACAAGAGCGTGAGGAGGATGAGAGAGAAGAAAGAGATAAAAGGGAGAACTCCACTGGCGGGGTTAGTTTATTGACATGAGCTGCCTACCGACAGAGTGGATCAATGATGTGATTGGTTACCGACAGAGCGGCATGCCCCTCCAAGCAGCCCCCAGAGTCAGCCAGCCAGCCCTCCCAAAACAACACAAACAGGAAAATCGTTGACTGTACAGAGTAAACAGCCCCCAGCGACCAGCGACCACCTAGCGACGTGGCACTTCGCCTCAGACCAGGCAGGCCGCCAGGCGACACAACCTTGGCCGCGTCAAAATAATGGTAGCACCAACACGAACCAACGCGAACCAACGAAAGCCAACGAAAGCTGAACATGCCGCTGGTGGGCCTGCCCGTCTGCCTACCTAGGTAGGTACGTAGGTGCCACCTACCGCTCTACACCAGGTCACCTACCTTACCTACGGAATAGGTCCATGGAGAGATGGGCCTGCCCGTGAGGTCGATACGACCGCCTAGGCCCTGGCGCACCATCACCCGAAAATCAACCACTCAACCGCCGACTCACGCATTGCCATACACGCCAAAAACAGTTTCCTACTCTACATCACGACCGCCACCGACCCTGGGCGAAACATCACGCCGCCTCCTTCGCCTTGTCTACCGGCCTGCTAACCGGTAGATGACGTTTCGGGCTCCCGTCGCTGCCGCCAAATTGGGGGCAGGAACTTTGGCCTCCCCTTGCCTCAACAAGGCGAGAGGTAGGCCGCCCCCGGCCCTCTCGCTCGGCACCCACACACATGCTCACTGAGGCAAGGTAGAGGTACCTAAGCTAGGCAGTCCGACCTACCCAGCTTGGTCTTGGAAGCGGGCCACTGCGGTCGCTCACTACCTCTATCGTAGGCTGGCAAAGCAACCGTGGTGTCCACTGAGACTGAGAGACGAAGGCCTTGATTCCATTTTGGTCAATTTCCTGGTAGGTATGTACCTAGGCAACTAATAGCTATCTCGAGATGTAAAGCAAATAATATAAAGGGAAAGAAAGGGGGCAAATAAAATCGAGCAAATGTGAGGTGGAGAGGGGTTGTGAAGAGACGGGGCCAATTTGATGTCAAATATGTAACTCGAGAAAGTTTCCCCTGCCAGAGAGGTTCAACTCGTGGCAACCAGAAAAATGACAGAAAAAAGTTCAGAGATCAAATCCCGTCCCTTTCCCTTCCTCCCCATCTTTGGATGCCTACCACCAAAGATATCCAAAAAGACAAAAGCCTTCTCTCCGCCCGTATTACTAATTGTTCCCGAACCTTGTTGGGAAGCAATCGCCACATATCGCCGAAAGACCAGCCAACCACACCAAGATATTCGAACCGAAGGAACAGAGATACTGACAAAAGAAAACCCGACCACGAGGACCTCACTCAATCTTCCCTCAATCTTGAGACGGGGTTTTCTCTCTCCCTCTCTCATCTCTCTCTCACACATCTCCCCCGCCCGCCGCCCCGAAACCCTTCATATGGTCATCAATCTCGTGCAGGCAAATACCACCGGGCTGCCCTCGAGCCGCCCTCGAGCCGCTGCCCCGTATCCTATTCCCCATCCGATTCCACGTGGCGCCAACTAACAAAAGCAAAAGCAGGACCAAAACAAGCTCCGCCAGATCAAGAGAGCAAGAATAAATAGACGGGAGAAAAGGGGGACGACGCCCCGCTTCTTCATCAAGGAGAAGATCAAAATGCAACATACTCGGGACAAAAGACACAATGGTGTGAGATGTGAAAAGGGACGAGACATAGTCGCGTCGAGCGGACAGAACTTTGTGGTGAGGTGGGCAGGCAGTGGGCGTGGGAGAGGTGAAAGAAACGATGACAGAATAACACCGAAAATGCACGCTCCGAAGTGACTGGGGGTATGGCGGTTTTGAGCAAGCCACTGTTTTAACAGTGAAATGATTGTATAAGGGGTATATTGATATCCAAGAGCATCGACCGGTTGGGGATGAATAAACAAAGGAGAAAAGTGTAAATCGCCGAGGCGTAGAGGCGGAAAGGCGGGGTCGGGTAGCCTTACAGACCGACCATCTGTCCAGGCCGAACCGAGCGGACCGGAAGCCGGTAGAATCCCTCAGCTACCACCGGCCCCACCCAGCCAGGGATGCTACCTCGGCAAGGTGTTGAAGTCGATCTCGGCACCCATGCCAGCCATGCCAAGGACGCCGCCGCCCATACCACTCATATCCGAGTTCGTCCGTTGCAAGGCCTGGAAGTCACCGACAGTCCTCAGCTGCAATGGCGGCTGCGGCTGCTGTTGCGAGATGGCAAAGCTGTTGGCCCGCTGAGGCGGCTTCTGCCGCATCACTGCGCCTCCGCCGCCACCCGGGGCTCCACCAGCACCCGAAAGGCCCAGGCCGTGGGGCGGGCCGCCGCCAATCTGGCCCATAGCGTTCGGGCCAAGCCCGCCGCCTGGGCCGTAGGCCGCCTGGTGTATCATCGCAGGACCGGGCTGTTGAGGCGACATGGTCTGATGCCCTAGGCCTAAGCTGGGTGGTTGGCTCATACCAGGAAGCATGTTGTTTTGGTAGTGGGTGGTCATGCTGTGGCCCATGCTCTGCAGTGTTGGTTGTGGGGGCTGCTGTTGAGGAGGATGCGAGTGTTGTTGCTGGTGTGGGTGTGTGTGGGGGTGTTGGTGAGTTTGCGACGAATGCGGTTGATGTGGCGGATGCTGCTGGTGCGGAGGGTGTTGTTGGTGGTGCGGCATGTGCGGAGCATGATGGCCGACGACGCCTACGGGAGCGCTAAGCTGCGGCCCCGGTCCGCCGGGCCCGCTGACTGGACTCATGACCATGTCGGACATCGACCCAAAGTCTGACGGCAAGCCGTGGGGGAACTCGATGCTCGGGGAGAGCACCGCCGGCGAGCTGACGAAGGGAGAGTTCATGTCCGCGACCGAAGGCGCACTCCCACTCGACGTCGAAGGCTCCGTCTTGAACTCCTCGATCCGGGGTACGGAAAACTTGCGATCGAAGTCCTCCATCGCTATTGACGGCGGCTGGCCCATGCCCGCGTTTCCAAATCCATCGAAGATATCGATGCTGCAGGCGGCCTCGGGCACGTTCTGCAGCAGGGGGTGGATGAGGCGAGGGATCACGTCGTTCATTTTGCTGAGCATTAGGGGCAAGAATCTAACCTCGCCATTGCGCACGAGGCCGACCATGTTGAGGAGCTGCTGCAGGCTCTCGTGGGGGTCGAAAATGGCCAGTGGACTACGCGCTGCGGGTTGGAACGCCAGAACGTCAACCAGAGACGACACGACCTCGAACAGTTTCTCAACCTGAGAATCGTGCATTAGCAAATGACATGACAGATCACAAAGTTATAAAGAGAGGGGAGTTGGAACAGGATACGTCAAGGAATGCTCGTATTTCACTGCGGTTTGCGCAAGGGGTGGAGGACAATGAACACGGGGAACTCACAAAGCCGCTGCTAATCAGCTCGGTGCTCTGAGGGGAGAAGGCCGAGGTCATTGTGATCAGCTCGCGAGACATGTCCATGGGGAACTGCATTGACAGGCTGGCGTCGCTGTTGTTGACGCCGCGGGAGATGCCGAACTGCCAGGTCATGTTCTTGAGCCAGTTTTGGTTGGTGTGGCGATCGGCGAGGGAGTCTCCCCCAGCGTTGAGGTAGGCGGGCAGGACTTCCGACAACTGCTTCTGGAGTGCGGTGATGTACGACGACGAGCAGTCGCCCTTGGTCTTGGTCCACGAGTTGACGAGCTGGTCGTCAAGGGGGCGGAACATGTTCACGAGAAGCACAAATCCGTTCAGCTGGTGCGCCAGGGGATCGCTGGGGTCGTCCGCGATTGTCGGCGCGTTGATGGTCGCCTGAAGTGACAGTGGCCGCTGACGCTGCAGGGCGTACGCTCTGGGTGGTTGGTTTATTAATGTTAGCCATCACTTTTCGTTTTGAAAGCGCAGAGGCGGATTAGGAGAAGTTTGCAGCCCCGAGAACCAGGGAGAACTAGGTGCATAGATCTTCTCACCGTTCAGTCATGAAGAGCAGCCAGTAGAGGCGCCGGCGCCTCGAGGCACTGGCGGGGTCGAAAGCCAGGTACGACTCCTCCTTGTTCATGCTAATCATGTGCACGACGGTTGTAGCCTCGCGCAGGTGGAACCAGGCCTTGTCGTGCAATTCAAGGATGCAGTAACAGGCGAACAGCAGGTAGCTCGTGCAGAGGTTGTTGATGTTGTTGATGTTCGGCAGGTCGAGGTAGTCGAACGCCTTGCGCACGCGCAGAGTCTCTTCCATCAACAGCGTCGCCGAGACGATGTTGGCGCCGGCCATGCTGTCCAGGCCGTAAGGGTCGCCGCCCGGGATGACCATGCCCGGCTGGAGCATCATGAGGGCGCACAGGGAGGTCAACAGGCAATATGTGTCGAGATTCGTCTCCAGGCTAGCGGCATCCAATTCGAGCTGGTGTCGGTGCAGGATTGGCATTGTCGGATACATGTTGTTGAAGTAAAACTCGATGCTCTCCTTGATCATATCCTTGGTGAGGAGGCCAGGGGTCGGCGCCAGCGTCGGGCTAGAAGGTGGGCTGGGGGCGCCATTGAGGCGATTGTGGACTTTCGTCGCGAGGCTCGTCTGTCGCTGCGTCTCTCGGAGCTCGCTGATAACTTTCGCCCTTGATCCTTTCGGTCCCTTCTTCTGTGGAATGGCGTTGTAGGTGCAGGTAAGCTGGGCCGAATGACAATTCCTGCACGGATTGACTCCGTCGCACTTCACCTTGCGACGATGGCAGGCTAATAAAATCCGTTTGGAGTCTGAGCGTTAGTCGCAAACAAAGGCGAGGAGGATACGGGGACGGAGACGGGGGCTGCTCAAGCAGTAAGTGAGCAGGCAGGCGAGGCAAGAACTGACCGTCACACGCCCTCTTCACGGCCGTCGTCATGGCTGTCGGTCGCGGATTCGTGTCGTTGTACTCGAGTAGAAAAGGGAGATGAATAAAGAACAACTCCCAAGACTCGACGGTTTAGCGTCGTCGCTGTCGCTGTCACTGTCACTGTCGTTGTCGCTGTCGTCTTTGTGGTCGTCGCGACCTGATCGCGGCTGGTACTCGTCCCCGTGGCGCGACCTGCTGATCAAAGACGCATCGGCGGCAATCGTTCGAGCTCGATCGCGAAAGAACGGGCGAAATAAAATATGAAGAGAATGAAATTCGGTGGTAGTACTCGATCTCAAGTTCAAATCGAATTGTTTCGCGGGCACTCCAGACGGGATGGGAGGACTCGTCTGCCTCAAGAGAAATCGAGGATCGAAGCGGAGTCTCCCCGGGAGGCGGGCACGGCGGGTTGAAAAGACGATTGTGGACGATTGTGGGACTGTCGATGGTCTGGTCCTGAACAACGAACGTCCCAAGTCTGGGGGAGCGACGATTGACTTTTGTCAGGTTAACGGCTGGGTCACGTTGCCAGCGGGTCCCCCTGGAAGCGGGAATAACGGCTTGTCGATTCCGCAAGAGAAAAACGATGCGACGTGTTTGACAAAGAGCGAGCTATTTTGACAGCAGTCCTTGAGTACTCTGTGGACACGCGATGGAAGGAGACAAAAATCCAACAAACACTTTTCACGATGGTTGTAGAAGGTGCTTGCTTGTCGGGAAAAGAAAAACGATAATAATGGCAGAAGAAGCGGGAAGACGAAGGGGGGGAGGCCATGAAGGGGCGCTGGGGTGCGCCGAAAGGAGGATTGGTACTTGAGACCTGGCCCTGGAGAAATATCAAGCCCTGAGTGGCTTGATGGAATGAGACTGGCGGACTGGGATCCATCTGGCGGCATGCCATTCCCGACAGCGCTCGCCGCCTTGAATTGGCATAATTTGGATGTACCTCGACTATCACTCGAGGAGCAACGCTACTTGCCCTCGGACATGCAGATTTTCATGGATGCTCGCACATCGCCCACCCCATCCCGTCCTCATCAACACGGGCTTCCCACTTTCAGCTGTCTCCCCGACCAGTCAGTACCTGGACCACACCACCAAAAACCAACTTTTCTTCTCTCCTTGCTTAAATGCTTTCCCTTGCAATGGGAGAGGCAATTTTGCTGCCCCCATCATCACCGGGCTGGATATAGGTACCTCCATCGAGCTGGACCTAGTAGGTACAGTACCTACCTGAAGTTTGGTGTCACGTCGGGCTGTGGCTTTTGGTTTCTCTCTTCCGTCTTCCATGCGCGCGTCACAGAGTCCGGGCCCCTGACCAAAGCCTTTCGAGTTGTCGCGCCAGAAACAAAAGGTAATTTTTGTCAGGGAATCCATGCAAAGCCTGACGCCACCAATTTCTTCTGGCATCTCCATGGCTTCTTCTTTGCTTTTTCCTTTCCTTTTTTCTCTTCTCTATTCCGTGTGTATTTTGAGCAATTTTGAAAGACATCACAAGCCAACCATTCTAGCCGAGTTGGCGGCGGCGAATGGCCATGTTGGCAGAGAAATTATCACTGATAGAAATGATTCCGCAAGCCGGCCAGAGCTGCCAGTCTGCCTCTCCAGTGCGTGCTCCAGCGCTCCATGATGATCCGAATCCTTCCCGCGATCGACCCCTTTTTTTTGGCTCACTCTTTCTTTCATCGATGTCGAAATCGCCGACTGCTTTGCGACAACCACATAGATCCCTCATGTTCGGGAATCTCAGATGAAGGAGATTCAGGGGCCACCACCAGCCGGATTGGATGGAGCCTTTCGGCTCCCTTCCAGCGCCCACAACGGGGCAAGGAGGGAAGGACGGCAATGTCAACTGCAATCCATGCCGGCCACATTCACCTGGCTGTGATGCTTGACCAGGCCAAGAACTTTCTATCTATCGTGCATCGACTTGAGCTGAGCAGGTGAAGGCGTCCGATATGTTGTCTTATTGCAGTTTCTTCTTAGTGGATAGTGCACATACCTGTTAGTATGTACTCCCGCAGAAGGAATTCCCTGCCACCCCACTCAGGCAACTGAGCAGCCGTTTGCCCAAACTTTCGACCAGTTCTCCCTTCATTGCACTGAGCGGTACATGTACGTGTCGCAACAGTGGCAGCTAAGAATACCAACTCGCAGCTTTCTGTCGCGTGCGCCACCAAGCTGCTTCCGCTCCCCGCCTGCCATTTGCTCATTGCGGCAAAGACGTTCATGCAAAGCCGCTCCAGCGCTCACCAGCTATGCCTATTTGGGGGCTCGGTCACCTCCTCCAAGGGGGGGGACTGGGGGCAAATTACCCCCCTGCCATGCCTGCCCCCTCACAAGTTTCTCTGGGTCCCGAAATCACGGGCATCGTGCAGATTCATGCCTCTCCAAGATATCCAACGAAATATGGCCCAGCGGTGTGGCGGGGGGCGCTGTCGCTCGTCTCCGTGTGGACAAAATACACATTTTGTGCCGCGTCTCATTCCTTCCAAAGCACCATTACCTAAGCCGCCCCTCCCCCCGATTGAACGAACACAACGTTCCATCTGGCCACTCGTGCAGCACACCAGTGGTTACCTCGAGAGCTCCTTCAGAGCCCAGGAAATGCCGGAGCCCCCGACAATTGTGGTTCCTCCTGAACTGAACCCAACCAAGACACACGGAACTGGCATTGCGTATGCCGTGCACACCGCTACTTCAATTAACCTCTCTGAGAACAGAGAGAACAAGAACGAAAGGAATGTCCTTGTAAACTCCTGCTTCATTGATGGGCGGTTCAAACAACCAACAGCTTCCTCGAAACGAAATGGAGATCCTTCGTCGTTTTGATCGAGTTTTGGCCTTGACTTCACGGCTCTTGTCGAAATTCCGGGGTTCTGCGGAGCACAACAGGGGACAGGAGGTGGCCGCTGGCCAGCGATGCAGATGCGGGTCCGTTTTCCCAAAGTCACCGCCCCCGCCTCAACCCTGACCCCTGCTGCGCTCATCCAATTGGCCCCGACCTTGCAAGGGACCTGCCGTCTGAACCCCTCATCGGACCGAAAAGGCTGCCCATCTGCAGCATGTGGCGTTTCTCTGCATGAGCTGAGGTGGAGTGGCGCTCTGGGGGGCTTGGCGTAGACGACCACTCCTGGTTGGTTGCCGTTGAAGTGTGGCTGAAGCCCACATGGGCAGCCTTGCGAGGTGCTCATTTTTGTCGGGTGTGGCGACGTCGGGTAGTAGACTAGTGTAGGCCGGGAGCCGAGGTCGGTAGCTATCCCATGTCTAGGCTGGCTGTGTCCTTACACACCCACCTACATTTACATGTCCATAACTTCATCAACGACTGCCCCGACGCCAAACACCCCCAACTACGTAGGTACAGGCAGAAGGCAGAAATGAGCCGAAACCAGTCCGTCCGCACCAGGCGGCATCCTTTCGGTTCTACAGCTCCTCCATCATCTTCTTGGGCAAGTACCTCACCCAAGGCGCACAGTTGCCCTCGTCTCCTCCCCTGCCCAAGCTCCTAGCCGGCACAAACTCACCAGTCTGCAGGCTGCCCTGGACGAAGTAGTGGTACCACGCCTCGCGGAGTATGTCCCTTCGAGATCCAGCACATCGGAGGACGACCTTGCCCCCTCCGACGTAGCGCTCCAGCGCATCCCGTACGTCGACGAGCGGATACCTCGTGCGGCCGTGCGGCGTGATGCCAGCCTGCTGGAGCGCTGTGTACGTGTCGAGCATCTTGAACAATGCTGTCGCCCGCGTAAAGTAGTCGACCACGGCCATCTCGCCCGGGTTGAGAACTGCGCCCGTGACCTTTCGTCGTCCACTAGCGGAGGAGGACGGCTGTGATGACGAAAGCAATGATGACGGCGAAAAGAAAGAGGAAGAGGAAGAAGAAGACAAGGTATAGCAAGACGCTGCCAAGGTATTGATGCACGTGGCGTGTTTGTTGTACTCGTGCGTCCACAGATGCTCATTCGAGCCGCGGTCCGCCACCCAGTACTTGTCCATGAAGGCGAGCAACTCGTCTTGACCGCGCGCCTTCAGAATGTGCGTGATGTTGTGGTACTGCGGCGTGACGCTGCAGAAACTGTCGAAGCCGCCGTCGCAATGGTCGGGCCTGGTGGGAAGGGACCGGTTCAGTTGATGTCAGCTTGGGCTGTTCTTCATCTCCGCCAAATTGCTAGCTTACGCTGCCCAGCGCCTGAAAACAAAACACACGATCACTGGGTTGGGAAAGGAGGAGTTGGAAGGCGTGACGGGGTAGCCAAATTCCTCACCAAAGCCCGTGGATGGTCCAGTCCTCCTCTGTGTCGCTGGCGTGCACATCCTCGTCCCAGAACTGTGTTAACAACATCCGCCCTCCCGGATAAATGAAGCAACATGAACTATCCGCCACGGGCGTGCTGTTATGACAGCTCAACGGCCCATCTAGCGGACATGACGGCGCCCCGCTGAGCGGTTCGTAAGGGAGCACCTCGAGCCCCTGACCAGGTTGATTGAAGCCGAGGTTGAGCTGCGAGACGAAGTTCGCCGCCGAGGCGAACAATCCGCGCAGCGACTGCGACTGCGTTACCATGATGAATTCCGGATATGCTAAGAAAAAGATTCAACCACATGAAGAGGTTCGCAAAGAATGGCCGCTCTATAGATAGGAAAGGTAGGTACTAGGTAGGTATGAAGTCGGGCTTGGAATGATACATTGGTGTCTCCGTCGTCGTCATTGGTGGGTCGTCTGTCGGCAGTTCTTATCGCAAATGCTTATCGGTGTCCTACCCCTGATGGAACTAACTCCCACAAACTTCTACAAATACCTAGGCATCAACAGATATTCAATTCGGCAATGTACAGTCGTTAGGCCTAATCATCTTTCGTATCGAAACATCACACCGAGGCACCGTGTTTGCGACGTCCTCTCAGCCTCTGCTGCTTCGCGATAATGACTTAGCAATATGGGTACCTGAGGCACATTACGTCCAGGCTTCAGCGCGAAGATGAGATGGTGCCTTTGCTAACAGAATCAGGGGTCCTTGGAAGGACCCTCGCCTCTCCCACATACAACCCATATTCATCCATCCATCCTCCATTCCCCCATGGCCTCGAGCTTAAGGCCACGCGAAACCCCCGCCGCATCTCTCCGCGCCGTTCCTTTCCAGAATAAAGTTAGGCCGGCAACCGATCGCGGACTCCACTTGGCCCCAGCATCACCGTCCTCGGCCATCACCGTGGCGGGCCCGGGCCGGACACCACCACGACCGCCTAGCCCAAAGTTTGCTCAACTCCAGCAACACCCCGCAGCCGGGCGAACGGCTATCGACTAACTCGCGGCCCGTTCAACCAGTGGTTTTCGACCAGAGTCTCTGCTTAGCCCCGTGGCTGTGTCTCACACAAGTGGAACGCATTGACTCTCGATTCCTGCAGAGACGGAACCGATTTGGTGCAACAGAGCAGCGCTGGTTGCCACCCTTCCTGGTATCAAAGGTGCCAACGGTGATTTCAGTGAGTGCCGTGATCTATTCCTGAGAGGAGCATACCTCGTGTCACTCGAAACATCTCGTCCCCATGTCTTCGAGGCATTTATGATGAACTCGTCGTGCGGTGGGAGCGAGACGTTGCTGCTTCCATCTAGGATGGGCTCGATGGCGCGCACGCACAAGCTCCAAGGAGCCCATGGCCTCCGGCGCTAGTGTTCTGACGGGCTGCCACTCGATATTCTGAGATTTCTCCTCCAATCCAGAACGTTCTGCGCTGACGTGGACGAACTGATGATGCGAAGGTTCTACAACATGACACCGAAACATCAGCAAAGCTACGTACCTAGGTAGGTAGGTAGCTGGGTCACCTGCACAGCTAAGCTAGCCGGCTATCACAGAATTGTTTCATTCCTTCCTCCTTCCTCCCCCTTCTCTGCATCTGTATCGTCCATCTTTCACGGTCGCAGGCAGGATGGATCTGGGCGACATGAGACAGCCAATTTCCGGTCATGGGGTCGTTATGGGATCTTGTATATGTGAGAGCACAGGAGTGGAGCGAGCTAGTGCTGTCACAACATAGTGCTGTCTTTTTTCTTCTTTTTTGGTGAGGTCCTTGGGTCTCCAAGGGCCTCTAAGCCAGTTTCGCCAGAGTTACAGTACGCCGCCCAATGCCATGTCCAATGCAGCCAGCAGTCATGCAAGTAGTTTGTGTGAGTGTGTGGTTGTAGTACATTTCATTAACTCATTCCTCCCCTCCTGCGGGCGTACCTAACTTTCCCTATCGCCACCCCCAGGTATACCAGGTGGCGCTCTAGCAACCTAGATAGCTACCTAGGTAGCTGTTTATTTCACAGGCCACAGTTGCTGAGGGCGACCTGGGTAGCCTGAGCCTCGATGCGGCCGAGCTGGCCGCCTTGGCCGTTGGTGAGGTCGTTCATGGCGGCCAGGGCGATGTTGAAACCGGAGCCGGCGTGGTCCACGGCCAGGACGTTGATGGACTTGCCGTTGTAGGTGAGCTGCCAACAGGTACCGCACTGTTTACCGGTGTTTGGTCAGTATCACGATTCTCACGCCCTCTTGTCGAGGCCAACGGGGTCTCCTTCTACTCACGTTGGGGGAGTTCCACCCAGCAACCGCCTCGACGCCACCGATGTAGGGGAAGTGTTGGACCTGGCCCTGAGTCTGCCAGCCGTACTTGGTCGTCAGGCCGTTGACGCCATCGGAGCAGCTCACAGCGGTGAGCGAGCGGGAGCCGTCATCGTAGCCCTGGTCGTAGGAAACACTGGCGGCTGAGGCAGCAGAGGCCAGGGCGAAGAAGCCGAGGATCTTGGAGAACTGCATTTTTGGGAACGATGGTGATTAAACAGAGAATGAAGACTTATGTTGCTAAGAGGGATAGTATTATGTATGTTATGGCAGAAGCAAAGTGCAAGCGAGCGTGGATTTGTGTACAGGTTGGTGGTTAGGTGCCCAGGGAGGTTGGAGGTGGAAGAGGCTGTTGATGATGAGAATGATAAACTCTCAAGAACAAGAACATGTCGAGGTCTTCCAGCCCTCTTTATACCTCTTGGAGCATATCGTCAGGCCCGGTTCGCAAACCGGGTCTTGGGATTCTCATCCACCAGTCTACAACTACTGCCCGGGTCCTCTTGATTGGATCTACTGCTGCGGCTTCTTGCTCACCTGCCCTCCGCCCTGCTTAGTCCGATCACCACCCCGAATGGCAGGACAATATGCGATGGCTTCATGGTAGCATCCCGAGGAGACGTGGGGACGAGCATGGCGTCATAAGCGGAACGGCAAGGTCGGTTCCTTCGCCAAAGAGACCCCATTCCAGTTCTGTTGTTTTGGCCTGCGGGATGGCTCTAAGGGTTTGTATTTTTGCCGCGAGCCGAGTTTTTAGGAGGCACGGGGAACGTGTCCTAGGCTGAGTGGTAGGTAGACCTACACCTACTTTGCCGCAGAAGGTGCAGATTTCCCGGTTAGTTCGCTCCCTTTCGTGCTGGGGACAAAAAAAAATAAAATGTCAGCGGAGCCACTTCTACAGTATGTTTTCCTGGTAATGGTGCTCTTCCCCACGGCTCCGATGTAGCAGTAGGTCAATATGGAAATAGTCGTTTCCGTCTGGGGAGTCTTCGTATCGCATGGTGATGTCGGTGAAGATCCGTCCAGGAAGAAGCATGAAGATCTCGTATTCTCAACCGTCCTTTCCGCACACTGTCATGATAGACTCCCAGAGCGAATTGGCAGGTGGGCCATTTATAGCAGTCCATCCACCGCTACAGTGCACTGCAGAAGCACAACTCGCTAGTCCCCGGAGCCCCGCTTCAACTGCCAGCGGGGAGCCGCGCTCGTTTTCGTTTGTCGGCAGCCTGCTCGTATGGGAAATCCCGGGGCGCAAGTATCCAGCGCTCAATAGCCATTCACACATTGACACACCAGTGACACGACACCCGTCAGGGAATATATGGTGGCGCTGGAAATATGAAGGAAGAAGCCGTCTAGTGGCTGTGAAGTGGAGTTTTGAGGCGTGGCGGCCACTGGCTGTGGCTGCTATTGTCAGCTGCGGTGCGATGCCGTTACGGTGCGATGCTGTCGGTAAATTATCGAGAGCCGATCACTTCTTTGTCAGACCTAAAGGTGTCCATCAGTCCACGAAGTTCGCACAAGGAATCCGAAATCCAAACAGGATTGTTCAGGCCCCATGAGCCCATCCACGCGCAACCATGATCCTCGATCCTCGATTCAACGAGGGGAAGAAATACGACCTAACAGGAGAGAATCCGTATTGGATGGGGCCGCAACAAGCATCTGAACCCCGTCCATTATTATGCTTCCCGAGTCATTGACCTACCTCGACAATCCAGGCCCAGGAAGCTCAGGTGAGGGCAGAAACATCCGATCTTTCGAGAGGCGGAACCTGGGGGAGTCTGAAAGAATCGTATGCGAAGTTTGCAACGTGAAGAATCTCATTCTGGGAATCTATTTTCGATCTAAATCCCAGAGAAGTACTGTGTGAACAATAAAAACAAAAACAATCAAGCTGGGTATTCGCGACAGTCCCTTTTTCTTCCGGGTACCTATCAGGTACGGTATCTAAATCCCTGACCAAAACAGCACCACTTCAAGCTCCACCGACAGTCTAGCATCAAATGGCCAGTCAACCAGAATGTCCCAAAAATCGCTTCTTGTATGCGTCATTTGTCTACCCCAAAATGAATCCGCTCCAGCACTTCGCACGCATTGTTCAACGCGCTCGTGACCTCCCCGACGTGTTCATCGGAGAACATGTTGAAGTGATGGCCGGCGACCTCAACGACCCGGCAAAACAGGCCCTCCCGATACGAGTCCCACCCAAGCCGGGGATCGCCCCGGTGCAGGTCCACCCTCGTGATGCCGCCCTCCCCCTCGTCCACCGGCACGCTCTCCCGCGCCCGGAGAAGGATGGCCGGTGGCGGCGCCGGCACCGGCAGCTGTGTTCTGTCAGCGACGCCTCCCCCACCTCCGCTATTCCGGCCGGCGCCAGGGACCGGGGCGGCCGCGGCCCATTCGGGGAGCGTCCACCTGCCCACCGACCTCGTCGCGTCGGCAAAGCACCGCAGCACGGCATCCTTGGTCTCCTGCTTCGTGCGCTCCCCGAAGATATGCCGCGACGCGACGGCCTGGACGGTAGGGGGCCTCTTCTTTTCTTCCTCTTCTTCTGCTCCTTCGACGCTGCTGCTGTCCCGGCCGCCGCCTCCGCCGGCGTCAAACCCAGCCGCCGTCGGTGATGGGCGCGCCGCCACCCCTTTGCCCGCGGCCGGACAGACACTGTCAACCATGACGATGCCCGCGACAGTGAAGTACCTGTCCCCGGCGAACACACGCGCCATCTCGAGCGCAAGCAACCCGCCGAGCGACCACCCGCCCAGGATCACGGGGCCGCGTGGCACGGTCGCCCGGACCAGGCGGACGTAGTGGCGCGCCATCTCGGGGATGCCGCCGCGCCAGGGCTCGCCGGAGTGGAAGTTCGGGTTGAAGATGCCGTACAAGGGCCGCCCCAGTGGCGCGGCGAGGCAGTAGTAGCTGAAGACGGTGCCGCCGCCGTCATGCATCAGCACCACGGGGATTGCGCGGGCCTCAGGCGTGCCTGGCTCCGGCTCCTCGATCAGGTTCGGGTTGGTCTCCCACATTGCCGCCGGTTTAGTGTCGGGTCGTTCCACCGACAACGATGATGTGATGCTATGTGATGATCCTACCACTAGTGGGGTTGGGCGTTTGCGTGGGCGGGTGGGGGACGAGATGGCCCCGGCTGATAAACGGCTCGTCCACTATTCCGTTGGCCGAGAGATATATATAATCTGAAGAGCTTCCCTTTGCGGAGAAGGGTCACGGGTGGCTTTGTATTCTTATCATTTCTCGGTCGGTTCGCTCACGATCGTTGTGTGAAGGTGGGTTGATGAATGGTGTTGCCAAGCAAGCAGCCTGATGAGATTCAGCACTGTACCCCCCTTAACTCATTAGTCAGCCGTATCTCAGCATTCACCGTCTGGTTGCCCCTAAGTCGGGCTGTACTCAGCTCACTCAGCCTCAATGTCACGCGAATATACAAAATCATCTCATCGGTGACTAACGACTTCCCAGTCCTCCTCCTCAGAACCTCCTCTCCCCTTACTTTCGTCCCTTTTGCTTCTGGTTTCTAACATACCTACCTACGTATCAACCTCATTTTATTTTATTTTATTCATTATCTCTCCTCTGTATCCTCGACCCTTCAGTCTTCCCATTTCGTTTGGATTTTCAAGCACCAATTCTTCGTTTTTTTGTCATTACTTTCCGCGCAATACATTCCACTAGCAGAGTAGTGCTAGAGTGGAGGACCACATCGAGTCGTTTCCCAACGATGTTGAGTGACTGGGAACTTGGCATGGGCCTATGTGAATCTCCAGCCTTACGGCAAGTTCCGTGTGTTATCTCATGTGCGCCCCTACTTAGAGTTAAGCCAGTGTAATATACTGCGACTTTGTTCCTCCAAGAACCAAAAAGACCGAAATAAGTTGCATCTGTCCCCGCCGGACTGAACTCACTGAACACGAGCGAGTAACCCAGCATAAGGGATGCCCCGGGGACATCGAGGTGGCAGGAAATTGTGTAAGGAGATTTCTCGTTGAATCGTAACGCATGCTATCCCTCACGCAACGGACTAAACAATCACCCAACCGCCCAAAAGTTATTCTACCACCAATCTATCATGCGTATGTACAGTTCCCAGACGACGGAACTGCGGAATAAAAAAGAGGCAGCAGTAAACTTAAAACACCCCCGAACACTTGACACCAAACCGATTCCACACCCACACCTACACCTACTACTTGAGAATAAACGAGGGGCGGGGAAGACATATCTAAAGAACGAAGACAGCACCTGCTGCATGGATGCCCTATGACCGACTCCCGCCGGCGCCACTGATGGGGATGAAGTACGACCTTGATGATGTTGTGTGAAGGAGAAGGAAGGGCTGTCCACATACCAAGAACATCCCACCCAGCAAACGACTCACTCAAACAAACCGCACCTCGTCAAAGAGTCCCGCTCTGACCTGAACGAGGCCGGCCAGCTCCAACAGGAATGACTGCAGCACAAGCACGTTGGTGAGAACATGCGACACCGAGACCGTCCTCTCTTCCTCTGCTTCTCCTTCCTGTTCCTGCTCCCGCTCTTGCTGCTCCCCCAGCTGGCCATGGTCCGCAGTAGCAGTCATCTGCCCTTCCTCCTCGGCGTTGTTGCCATGTCCCGGGCTATCACTACTACCGAACTTCTTCCCAAAGTCCAGCGGGATGGGCTTGACGCTCCGTGCTCCTGATCCCGCCTTCTCGATCCGAGGGATGGCGACCTTACGGCCCAAGATATTCTGGTCGATCGCGCGGAACGCCTCAATCTGGCTCGCGACCATCGAGTCCCGCCCGCCGCCGCCGCCGCCGCCACCGTCCGCCGAAAGGGCAGGCGAGTCTGCTCGCATACTCCCGCCGCCACCGCTCCCAGCGGGCGAGTACGAGCGGGCGATGCCCAACCCGCCACCACTCTTGGTAGGCGTATCGTAGTTGATGGGGAATTCCCTGGGCGGGAGCTGCTGCTGTAGCGGTGGGACGATGCATATTGGCTTTGACGACGAAGTGGGCATCGTCCCGAAGCCGTAGCCGCCCGACATACCGCTGCTAGGTGTGTTCGACGTCACCGCCGATGCGCCCGACGGCGTGCCCGACGAGCCGCCCCAGTCCTTCGACCCAGACCCGGACCCGGAGCCTCGAAACACGCCAGTTGAAGGCTCCCGCTGACGGCCCCTCGGGCTCCCAGACCGGCTCTGCGTGCCCAGCTCCGAAAGTATGCGCTGCGCGAAGCCTTCAAGAGCCGATGGGCGGGCAGGCGATCCGCTGCGCGACCCGTCGTCGAAGCTGCCTCTCGTGCGATCCGCCACGGTCGGCGTCGATGTGGGCGGTGGCGCGTTTCGAATCCCAGCCTGCCCACCAGCCCTGGTACCCCTATTCGGCATGGGCGTGTTGGCTCCAGACCCAGCCGTCTGGAACGCCTCGCGCCGCTGCTGCAGAAGACCATCAAAGCGGGGGATGGACTCACGATAGGAAGCCACCTGATCCGCGAGAGTCTGCAGGACTACCATGAGACGGGGCAAGCTGGACGAGGTCCATCTTGGGCGGCGCTTGCATTTCCGCATGTCCCTCGCCCTCTGCAACTCCAGAAACTCGGGAGCCTCCGGGTCAATTGCCGTCGGACTCAACGGCTGCTGATCTGCCGTCAAACCGGACCGCGACGGCAGCCCGGCGCTGGCGTCCGCGTCCGCCTCGTCGTCGTCATCATCGAACACGTACTTATCTGGGTGCCGCATCAGCCAGCCCTCGACACTCATGAAGCCGCATACGGCCAGGTCGAGGACCGCATCCGTGGCCGACAGGTTCGTATCCACAGGGTTGAGGAAGAACGTGTCGAGCAGGTCCAAGACGCAGTTGAGCACGGGGTCGTCTTGGCGGATGGTGTGAGGGTGCACGTCGCGTGGGGCGCCAGGCAGGCTGTCCGGGATGGCGGGCAGCTCGTGGTTGTCCGTCGACGTCTTGGGCGCGACGAGCTTGAGCGAGCAAGGGTGGCTTTCCAGCCGGATGACGGTGTCGCGCAGGATGTCCTCGTAGACCTCGTTGAAGTTGTCCTGCCCGCCGATGGTGCCGGCCAACGCCATGAAGAACTCGACCTCCTGGCCGTGTGCGCCGACAGTGCGGCGGCGGGAGTCGCTGTGGACGCCCTCTGTGTGCAACAGCGTCGCGGTGGCGTAGCGGTGGTGGCGCTTGAGGATGGCCGAGATCAACTGCAGCGTGACGTGAACTGTCTGATGGCTGTGTGACCTCAGGCACGCAAGTATCAGGTCGACGAGGTTATAGAGCAGAGGCGTGACCGTCACATCCGTCGTGGCCGCCATCATCGTGAGCAGGTCCATGGACTTGCGCTTACGAGCCGCGCTGACGGCAGTGCGCTTAGTAGGCGTTTCCGTCGCCGGCTTGTCGGGCAGCGCCAATAGGTAGTGGAGGATGAGATTGATCATGTCTGGGTGATCCAGCGACTCCAGGATTCGCCGCAGGTAGGTCAAAACAGCCACTGAGGAGCCGCCGTCTATATCTGAAGACTCGAGGAGAGATGGGTATCTGCAGTCATCGATATGGGCAAGGGGTGAAGTCGGCACGTTACGTAAGCCACAGTGACGCAAATACCCAGGTAGGTGTAGGTGCCTACCTACCTACCTACCCATGCAGGCAGACAACTTTGAAGGGTAGATTTGTAGCCAGGGGAAACTCACAATAGTTGCTGAAGAAAAATGACCTGGAAATGCTCAAGGAGGGTCTGCTTCACCTCGACAGACCGACAGTGGTTCAACACGTCCTGCCAAAAGAGTAAGTGCGATAGGAAAGTGTCCAGATGGGCCTGGAACTCGGGCGCGCACGAGCTGACGATCTCGTAGGTCGACTTGGGGTGCTGGTAGTCAGAGAGGGCGAGCACGGGCGGCAGGTTGTTGGACGGGTGGTCTATCACCAGCTTCCTGCTAAGCTGGCTGTACAGGGCGCCGAGGCCGGTCGCCATCAGGGTGGACAGGTCGCTCTCGACGATCCACTGCTCCAGAGGGCCGGAGCTGGACGCCGCCTCGATCACGTACAGCAGGCCGGTGCGCGCAAAGTCGCCCACCTTGCCTTCGTGGTGGATGTAGTCGATCAGCAGGTAGAAAAGCGGGAAGTCCTGCTTCTGCGTCCTTCCCACGAACTTCTTCTCGCGGATGTCTAGCTGATGCTGCTTCTCGTCTGGGCCGGAGCCATGTTGTGACGGTGACGAGGCCTGAGTCTGGCCCTGGCCCTGAGGTTGTTGGCCTTGGCTTCGCTGCGGATGTGTCTTAAACCACGCAGGCAGTATCGCCGGCTCGAGCCGGATCTTGGTCGTAATATTGAACGCCAGCTCGACGACGCGCACTTCGGCGTCCGAGCCCAGCCTGATGCTGTTCGCCCCCGTGACCCTAACCAGGAGGGTCGTCAGGCTAGAGGCAAAGGCTTCGCTCTCTACGAAGGCCTCTTCCTCGCTCTCGATCAGCGTCGCGAAGAACTGCACCGCCTCCCTGATGATCCACTCGCTATACGATGTGGCCGCTATCTTGGCGATAGGGATGTAGATCTGCTTCGACGCGGCGAACGCGATGCACGGGTGCGGTAATGGTCGTCGGGACTCGTCAGCCAGGATGGTCGTGAGGTTCTGCAGTCGGACCTCGATCAGTTCGGCGGCCTCAGAGTCGCGCACGAGGCTGGAGGAGTTCCTCCATATTTGCTGTTGGGGCGACAAGAACGATGTCAGAGCTTGAGCTAGCTTGAGCGCTGTGGAGAGAGCTTCGATGAGGCTGTATCGCCTGCCGCCATGGGTCGTCGTCCTTCTGTTGAGGGGGGGCCCAGGAAGACGAGCGGGGAGGGTGAGGGGCAACAGGAGGCGGAAAGGCACGCCAGCCAAGGGGGGAAGAGTGCGCACCAGCATCTGGCCATATTCCTTCTCGAATCGATGCAACCGCCGAATGGGATCCTTAGCTGCGTCCTTTCGGGAGCCGCCCGAGGACAAGGGCGTGTGGGCTAGCAATCGCGACCACTGCAGGCGAAGGTCGGAGGTGAGCGCCATCGCCATTACTGTCAGTCAAGGCTTCTTGGCCCTGGCGGCACGACCCGCACTACAAGGCGTAGCTTTCGTACCGAAAGCTAGGGCAAGCTGGCTCCAGGAGACGGGGAGAAAAAGGGAAACGACATACGAAGTCCATGGCGCATCTGGAGGCATCTCGTTGCCTGTGCTAGACGGTGGTTTGCAAGGAGGCAAAAAGGGGCAAAAACGGTCCACGGCGGTCCACGGCGGTCGACATCGAGCAGGAGGATCTCGGCCGTGGTGGTTGTGGGCGCATGAATCTACGTGTTCCAGATGTCGTTTAGCAAGCAACGCGGAACGGAAATTGTTAAGGTGCCAAAGACTAAAAGACTGGGTCCATCAGCTCCAGCCGGATGACGGTGCCGGGACCCACCGGTCCGGGGCATTTCGCTTCAGCGGAACATTGCACGGCCGGGCTCTTCTAACGTCAAGTGGCATGCGCCCGCGCTAGTACCCGTTTCCCCTAAAAATTAGTGGGGTTTAGTGCTCGGTCGGCCGTTTAATCCACCTAGTCATCATCAGTTACAACATTGACAAGCAATCATCAAAATTGCCCCTGAACTGTCCGATTCTACAAATTTGTAGTGTCATCGCCCTTCCTTATCCAATCTATCTATTTCTAACAAGGGATTTACCGCCGCCTACCTGGAATCGGCCGACGAGCCGAGCTAGGTACGCTATCGGGCACCATGGTGCGCAGCCAAAGCCTGAGAGACTCGACGTCCCAGAGCCGACCGGCCTCAGCCAAGGCGTGGAGGTGCTCGTATTTCCTCACCTCGGTGATCTTGGGCTCCGGTTCCTCTTCCTCATCCCTGTCGCTGTTCCCGTCCGTCGTCGGTCCGCAGTCCGACAGGGCTCTGCTGTCGTCGTAGCACATCTGCGCTCAGGTCGAGTACGGCTGCACCATGTCCTCGAGAGTCTCGGTGCCCATGACGAACCCGACGCCCCGCTCGCTCTGGACCACCTTGCAGCACCTAACGAGTTGGCCCTCAGAGAAGTTTCCGCGCTTCTTGAGCTGATCGATTGTGTATCTCTTATTCTTCTCGAGCTCCTCCGTGAACGCCGCCGGGTTCCTCCGGTTGAAGTCGATGCTGTCCGCTTTGCTCAGCAGGATCCGGACGGGCCTCGCGTCCACGTGGCTCGCTAGGAAGCTGGCAACCTCCTCGAAAAAGAGGCGTCTGTTCTCCGCCCGGAGCTGGCCGCATGGGCAAATGAAGAGAATCACGTCCAGCACGTCGCGAAACAGCCGGCCTATCTCCCGCATCCGGGGGGCTGCGTCGTCGCATCCGGGGAAGTCCATAAACAACATGACGCCGTTGTTGGCCGGCTCGTACGTCTGGACTTCCAAGGTGCGGCCGGCCAGGCCGCCACAGGGGTTGAACACGGCGGCCGAGGCGCCCGTGAGCGTGGCGAGGAGTTGGCTCTTGCCAGACTCCGAGGTGCCAATGACGCCGATGCGGAGCTGGCAGGACACGATGTTTCGCAGCCGGCCGACCTCAACCACCATCGCCAGCCATGCAAGCCACAGGCGAGTGTAGGTCACGCAGACAGGGCCCTTAACGTTAGGCACGGTGCCCGGCGACAGCTCTGTGCGCTTCTTCATGCGATTCTTGACCAGGTGCTGCACCTGGTCGATGAGCGGGGTGTCTGCTTAACCCCTGCTTCTGGAGCGCCTTGGTGATCGAGTTCTCCATGATGATGCCGAACCTCGCTGTAGGTATCTGTAGCATATCGAGGCTGACCTTGAGTTTGGCATCGAACTCGAGCTGAAAATTTGTGCCTAGGGCTCGTGGTGCTTTTATTGAGCGTTCGAACCCCCGCCAGTAAAAGGGCGATGAGCCCTCCGCCGAGGATGTAAACGCCTGTAACCGTGCCGGACTGTTGCATCGCGCCCGGGGCTGCAGCGAGCAGCGGGCCGAGGCTGAACAGCAATCCGGACGAGCTGACCCTGCCGCTGTCTTTGTCGGTGAAGTCGAAGAACCAGTCTGACGAGGCATCCAGCTGCGTGAGGATGATGAGGTGGCACAGGCGCATGACTATCAGCAGCCGCTCCGTCTCCTCCACGGCCCGGGCGATGCGCCGCTCGTCGTCGTCGGGCCTGTCGTGCAGGGCCTGGGCAAACCTGCCCAGAGCAGCGGAGAACTTGATCGTTGCGATGCCCTTCTTGTAGGCATCCGCCAACGCCAAGCGCTGCTGCTTCTCCCACGTATCTCTGTCGCAGGAGCCTCCACAAGCTGTGTCGAACGCCTCGAACATGTCCGACAGCGGCTTTCGAAGATGCCGACGGCACGTTCGAGGGACCCTCTGGTGCATGCCGTCGCTGCCGGGCAAATACCCCTTGTCTTCCGAAACGGAGCTGTCGTCTTCCGGCCACAGAGAGATCAGGTGCAAGCATGCGTCTTCGATGTTCGACATCACAACATGTGGGCTCGCAGAGATGAGTCTGTCGATCTGACCGGCGATCTGCCTCGCCTTGTCTGTAAGGCCTTAGGCGCCGGTGCCGCGCTCGTGGTCCCACTTGTGTCCCAGACCAGGGCGTCTGAGAGCTTGAACCCTTGTGGTCTGGTCCACCAACGCGATGAGCATTGCGCGCCGGATCGACTCGAAAGTGGGTGGTAGACTGATGTCTGTGGCCGACACGTGCTGTATCTTGTGGACCGGGATCCGTATGCGACGACCGAAATTGTCGTGGAGGTGCAGGTCCTTCTGCATTGCGTCTGCCGTCTCCAAGAAGGTCTTGGTGCTGTCTTCAGCGTTGATCAAGCAGGTGGCTCTCAACTGCACCTGAACCGTGAGAATGAGACAAGGTTGGATTAGAGTACGAGTTAGACATTGCATCAATCATCGAGCAGGACATGGCCAAGAGCATTGGCGAGGACGAGGACGGCTTCTCAAGGGTGGCTCATCTACGTGGATGTCAAATAAGGCTCACATACCTGGTCGGGTTTGGCTGCATGGGCAAGCGCGAGATCGCAAGCTCGCAACCCTGTCACGCTCTGCAAACCGAAGGTGGTTCGAGTGATGAGATGACGAGCAAACGGGGAGTCGATCGTCATGACGATATCTATCCTGTTATCATGGATGCGCCCGAGGCAGCTGGAAACCGCACCGGGCAGATCGAGACAGTGCAGGGGGGAAGAATCAGCGTCAAACAGTGCCTCGCAAGCGGCAAAAGTGGTGCAGCAAGGACGTTGCTCCATTCTCTGGGCAGCAGCCTTTGTGCTCTGTCGACGCAATTGTGGTAGTGGTCCATGGAGTGGCCGCGCTGTATGTTGTGGCGATCCGGCTCGGGTGCCTCCCGGATTTGATCTCTGGGCATGACGGCGACGCAGTTTATCGGGGTTCCCCCGCCTGGGGCCGGCGCCAACGTATACAAGCAGCCAAAGTGGGCGAAGCGGCCAGGGCGACCTCGCCAGAAAGTGAACACAGAGCGCAGAAATCCGATCAGATGGGAGTATGGTGCGGGGAGGGCTTGCTCAGCCAAGGCGCTGCCGCCTTCAACCAACCCCTTGAACATCTCGACAGACGGGTTGGCAGCGAAGGGTATGTAGTCAAGCAGGTTGACCACGTGGTGGATGTTTTTCCTAAGCGGCATCATGAATGCTGCCGTCGTGTCGACATCTTCGAGGACGAAAGCGGCCGGCGCGCCAAAGGTCACGGCAGAGATGCCTTTGGAAGCACAGCCGTCACCTCTGTTTCCCCGGGTGTCCCATGCGTTGGGAATGTCGCGCTGCTTGTCGGTACCGGCCAGGACTTCGTAGAGGACCTCGTAAGTCAAGATAGCCGCTGCAGCACCCCTAGTTCAGGTCGAGTCGATTAACCAGCGCCAGGCCAAGAGATACTTGGAATTACACGGTAGGGAGGGAGCACCTGGCCTACCCAAGACTGTGACCGCAGACGACTACATTGTAGTGCTTTGCCAGTTCGCAGACAAATTCGGTGTACACCACCGCCCTCGTCCGAAAGCCGTGGTGGAATCGGGATGCCAGCTGTGGGCTTGCAGATTGTCGAACATCCACGTCGGTGAAGACATCTTCGAGAGAGTCGGTGCCTCGAAAGCCCACGAAAACCGTCTGAAGGCTTTTGGACCATGCGATGAGGGGATGGTTCAGGCCTTTCCCGGGTTTTCCTGCTAGCGGGGCCCATCGTAGTGCCAAACAGCAGAGACGATGCCATGTTCTGTCACAGTGCGGAAGACCGGATCGTTCTGAAGCTTTGTTGCAGCTCCATCGCCATAATAGCAGAGGAGGCTGACGGCTGATGCCCCAAGAAACGAGAGGGCCTTGCGGTCCGAAAGGTCGACTCGTCCCGGGTGACCGAACTCGATGTAGTTGGTAGGAAGTGCAGATTGGCCATTGGCAATGCTACGGTCGGGGACCGGAAACGGGACCGTACTACCAGTTCTGAAGGCGTATTCAAAGAGAAAGGGGCGGTTGGGGAGAGGAGGAAGAGGTACGAAAGAGGGAGAGAGAACGATGGTGTTAGGTACCAACAGCCTTACCTCCCCAGCGGAAGCCGGAGTCGGCCATGAGAGAATAAATACCCGCACATTCCAAACAGTCCGGGTCCTCCGTTATCGTTGAACATAGCGCCTTGGCTGCGTGTTGCGGCGTCGAACGACTTCATGTTCGTGCCAGCTCATCACGGCATTCTCGTCAGCTGCAGCACTACACTGCAAATGCGTCGAACAGCGGCACCTCAGAGTGCCAATACACAGTAATGACTACCGCTTGGCTGCATGCGATATTGGCTGAAGCTGAAACTACCTCAGCTATGAGGCTGAAATAAGGGCGGTTCGGAAGGCGACACCAATAGTATCGTGGGTGTGCTGCCATTGTGGCGACAGACCCTGCCTCGCACCCTGCCTCGCCTGACAATGCCTGATCGGGTACCTTAGTTGACTGATTGATCGCTCGGAACACGCGAGTAGGGCGCCTGCTATCGAGGCTCGACGGAGAAGGAAGATCAGTCCCCGATACTCGGTTATGTTATCAAGAACGGTCAGATTCGGCAACCTCCATCTTGTGTTGTGCAGGCAGCAGTTTGGCGGTGGTGTCATTGTGCGAATTTGACATATTGACAATTGATGCGTCACTGGTCCGGAAGCACAGTGCTATACTGCACCAAAACCGCCCTGCCACCCACGCCCCTTGAAACCTGGCAGCCTTTTTTCTACAACCTGTACTTCTGCCGAACCGTTGTTACATAGAAACCAAAATAATCGAGAGGGTTTTAGGGCTATCGACGAGGCGAATGTGCTAAAAACTTGTATCCCCCAGCTTGCCCGCCTCGGACTGACATGAACGAAAGGAACCCCCACCCAGATTTATCAAGACAAAATTGAAGTGTGCATCAAACAACATAAAGCAGCCCAGAAAGTGTGTTACTTCAAAGCACGGGGCGTCACACTCGGGTATTGTTCAATTGGCTTCTGGCTTGTGTCAACCCCGCACCAACCGTGCATCCACGGCGGCTACCTACCACCTACTCGCCTCCTCCGACGCCGCTGATCGTGCGCGTGGACATGCACTTCTCAATTCATTCCCATGCAGCACAACGCTGCGAACACCGAGGCCAGGCTGGTATATCACGGGTACATGCGAGTCCTACGACCCGACCGTCAAGGTCCCTCCTGCAAGGCCTTCACCCTCGCCGCGAAGCCCTTAATCAGGTGAAACCGAACTTCGTCAGCCAGGCTTGCTTGCCCTAAATACTAAACAGCCGGGCATGAAGAAACATAAACAAACATTATTCCGTCATGAAGAAGAAGAAAAAGGGAGGCAATCGCCCTGCAGCCTGCGTCCTGCACGAGTTCACCCCTCGGTTCCTGGACTCGTGGTTCGTCGGCTGGTTGCACGAACAGCGAATGGCGTTGACAGTTGACCCTCTACAAACCTCGTGCGATCGCGGATTGGGGCTTAGGACCAGAACACAGGTCCAATCAGCGACCAGAAACGCCAACTGACAGGGGTCACCCACCTATCTCTGGCGAGGCACATCCGCTAATGCCCGCCCGCTGCGGTACCACAGAACCATCCGTCTGCAATGCCCCCCGTTTCGAGGAAGACCCAGGCGACAGTCGATGGAGAAGGAAGGTTGAGTTGAACAACCACCTCCTTCGCGCAAATTATTGATAAGGGACGCTGCGAGCAGCAATGAGCAACAGACATGTGCTACCGAGAGGTGCCTTCCATTGAGTACCGCATTGTTTTCGCTTTTTAATCACCACAGGTGCCCTCTCGAGCGTCAAGCATCACGCCTGCCTCCCTTCGAGTCTCTTTTATTCCTTGGCCTCTGGGCTTGCCCACCTGACTCCCGAAAAGTCTTAAAGGAATTTGGCTTCATCACAATCCCGATCTACCTTTTCTTGGCACGCTCTATTGGACTCGTGGGAGTTGGCTCTTTCGAGTTTGGCGTGAACATCCGCCTCCAGCTCACGGTGATGCTTCGTTCTGCATCCCCTTGCAGGACGGTCTCCGAGTGGAGTCAACCCTAGCTTACCTGACGCGAAGTACCACTCTTTCTTTGGCATCCGCATCTGTATTCGCCATGGGCTTCTTCGGGCTCTCGACGAGCGAAAAGAAGGTCAAGAAGACCGAGTCGAGCCCAGGTCACCGACATGGCAAGCCGAGCACCTCTCGGCCGCCTCCGGCACGCCGAGCTCAACAAGCTCAGGCTTCGCCTCCGCCTCCACTGCCATCACGGCCCCAGCCTACGCCTCCTCCTCTTCAGCATCAGCTCTCACCTCGAAGCCAACCCCAACCGCAATGGGCAGGCGAAGAGCAGCCTCGTTTGGAGTTCCGACCAGCCGGTTACCTCCCGGCTCCGCCAGGATGGACCCCGCCTCCAGCTCCCTTCCCATACCAATGTCAGATTCCCGCCCCGATCGTGGTCAACCAGCACTACTACATCACAGCTCCGCCCGCACAGCCGGTGCTTCCCCCACCGCCGGTCCGTGGCCCTTACGGCGGCACGGCCGGCGCCATCAGCAAACTTCACCTCGGATCTGTGGTAAACCTGGCGAACGAGGTGCTCCCCTCAACCCTTCAGATGTCGCACCAGATGTTCGACGACGACCTCCCCGCCTGGCACAGCTACGGATCGCAGCTGCTGAATCAGGGCGCCGCCGTCGTCGACCAGCTGTCGACCAAGTTCAACGATGTGATGACGTTGATCGACCTGGAGCGTTTTCGAGGTCACGAGAACGAGCTCTTCTCGTTGCCTCCAGCCCCGCCGCCCACCCCGGCCCTAACCGGTGCTGCTGAACCGCCTTCGTCTGAAGGATTCGTCGGCAGTCAGGCTCCAGGCAAGAGATCCAAAAGGGAGACTTCCAAGGACCATCCCAAGGGCCAAACCACGGCCATGGCAGCGAATGTGCTGTCAGGGAACTCCTTCTCCAAAGTCGAACTGTACAGCAACTCCAAGCTCCCGATGAAGTTACCACCACTGAACTTGTGAGTCCAAAACATAACGTCCAATCCCTCATCCGCTATCCGCGTCCGTGCGCGTGTCCGCAACTCTTGGCGCCACCACCCAAACGCCCTCCTCTGATGACCGGCCGAGAGCCGAGCGCTGACAATGCGGGTACAGATACATCACAACGTGGCCGATCATCTGCCTCGCCGCGCAATATGCTGAGCGTGTCTACGAAAAGCCGCGTGGCGCCGAGCGCGACACCCACGTAGAGGCCGACTGGCGCACCGGCTCCAAGGCTATGGTGGTCAAGTCGGTGCCCATGGACTACATGAACACCATCGTCTTTGCTATCCGCGGCACAGCGACCTTCATGGACTGGGCCGTCAACTTAAACATGGCACCCACGTCGCCTGCCGGTTTTCTTGTGAGTTGCTTGGCCGCTCAAGTTGCTTGGCCGCTCGATGTACATGTCAGCTCGGGGCTAACTTAGCTTTCCTCTTTCTCCCTCCCTCGGAAGGATGATCCGGGTAACTTCTGTCACGCCGGCTTCCTCAGCGTCGCCCGCAAGATGATCAAGCCCGTCGCAGCCCGCATTCGCCGCCTGCTCGAGGAGGACCCTCCACGTAGCAGCTTCTCCCTTCTGCTGACGGGCCACTCCGCCGGCGGGGCGATCGCCTCGCTTCTTTACAGCCACATGCTGAGCAGATCGCCGGCAGCCGAGTCCGAGCTCTCTCTACTGGCCGGCTGCTTCCGCCGCATCCACTGCATCACCTTCGGCACGCCGCCCGTCTCACTCCTCCCCCTAGCCACCCCGCCGTCTCCGTCTCTCCGCAAGAGCCTCTTCCTGAGCTTCGTCAACGAGGGTGACCCTGTCGCCCGCGCCGACAAGGCTTACGTCAAGAGCTTGTTGGAGCTATTTGCCTCGCCGCCGCCGCCGACGCCGTCATCACCACAGCAGTCTAAGTCGAAGTCTTCGTCGTCGCCGTCCAAGGCAGGGAGATCTTCGTCGTCGTCGCCGCCCAAAAAGGCGACCTCGTCATCCCCATCATCAACATCAAACAGCTCTTTCTCCTCTCGCAGCGGGCCCGTATGGAAGGTTCCGCCCTCGACCCTCAGTAGCGCCGGGCGAATCGTGGTGCTCCGGTCGGGCGATCCCAAGGCGCGACTAAAGGGGAAAAAGACGGTCGCTGAACGGCTAGATGAAGGCGTCGTCGCCCAGGTGGCCACGGACGAGCAGCTACGAGAAGTCATCTGGGGCGACCCCGTCGCTCATGTGATGAGGCTGTATGCCGGGAGGATAGAGACCCTGGCGGTCGGCGCAGTAACAGTCAAAGGATACTGATAACCTCCTTCTCGGTGGGTCTCATTCGTTTCAGGAGCTTGGTAGGGACGAGCCAGTGGACGGCTTTGGAACAGGTGTGATACCAGGCCCGTTGGCCAACGTTGATGATGGGTCGTTAAGAGATACCTTCATTTACGATTAACGCGAAAATGAAACACAACGAGCACATGACCTCCGAACTAAGCAAAATCCAGGCTATGAAAAAAAGGAAAAGAAGAAGAAGACAAGATCTGGACAGCATGACAAGGACAAAGAACCAAAGTGGACGAACAAAAATAATTTGCGCTGGTCCTGGTGGGGATTGAACCCACGACCTATGCATATCAGTCATAAAAGACAGTTTCCTGAATTTATAAGAGCACCATGCTAACCACTGCACCACAGGACCATTTTTTGCGATTTGCCTAAATTCAGTGGCACCCCAGCCTATAAGCTCAGACAAACGGTCCCACTTTTTTCCCTGGCGCTGCCCTTCTGCCCCTAAGCCCCTGGTTTGAGTCACCAAGCCCTTTAAACGAACTACCAGCTGCGCGCATACTCGGCTAAGGATGTCTCCTCGACTGATTGTCTACGTACCTGCCTAGGTACTTGACGGAAACATCCAAGCAAACTCTCCCTCTCTCTCGCCATCTCACAGCTAAATGCTTCCGAAGTTCCGCCAGAGCCGCAGCGAAAAGCAGCGTACATACTCACGTGTCACTCCTCTCATCCAGGCGCCGAGCACATTTTCCCGGTTAGCATTTTCCAACGCAGCATGGCTGGCCGTGTCCACACTCGCGTATTCGCGTCCCCGATCCTTACTTAAGTAACGCCACCACCATCTATGTGATGCCAGTGCATGTCACGGAACTTGAGCAGACTCAACTCATCAGCGGTGGAGTGTGTGGGACGTGCTGACGAAATGTCCTACGAGATCTCTTGTCCACCCTTGCCGGCTAAATAGGACGGACATAGTCTGTCCCAAGCGACGCCACACACTCACACCCACGCACGCGCGCACACACCCTCCCTCCCTATAATTAAATATCGGATCTTGGTTCTGGGGCAAACCCAAACTCCTTCCCCATGGGCAGCAGCGCGGCAAGTAAGCCGGATGTGCCAGAAAACTGGGACCAGGGCATGGAGTACATACCCGATACGCCACGGGGGAGAGTGAGAGGCAAAGTGGTGACATGGTAACACCGACGAGATCCCGGGATGCTATCGAGCGCGCAGCCGCTGGCCGGGTGATGGAAGTCGGCGGATAAGATCACGAGAACAGACGAACGACCCGGGCTAGCTGCCAGCCGCCCAGATCATCGGCTTGGCCAAATCCCGGTGATGTATTAGTATTACGCCATCAGGGAAAAGGAGCGACATATCTGGACGAAAGTAAGTCTCCGTGTTGACCCCTAGTATGCACTCTGAGGAGAATAAATACCTACCCTCTGTTGTGCCGCCCCGGCATCGAGCCGACACGCAGCACCAAGTCCTCTCAGGGGCGGCAATTATGTGTACACTTGCACCTAGTGGGGCGTTTCTTCTTGTTTTCCAGGAAGCAGAGTTTGCAAGTCGACGAGGGACATCGGAGGGAAGAGGCCACTCTCCAGTTCAGAGGACTTCGTTCTGGGCAGATGAGTCAGTTAGGTAGGTAAGTACATAGCCAGCAATCACTAACTAATCAGCAATATCTTTACAAATACCGATGCAGAATTGCACGTACCCGTGAGTAAGCTCGTTGATTTATCAGTCAACTCGGCTCGGCAGACAGTGGCAGATTTTTTGTCATCGAGAGAGACGGAAAGCCCGCACCCAAAGCGCCCAGAAAATGCCACGACCGAATATTTCCCACCCCGACCAATTCTAGACTTCGCCTCCCCCCACGAGAGCAAAAGGGGATGGAGACCTGTGGAATTGTTGTTGTGCCACTCCAGCAAAGAATAAGCTGGGAAAGGGTCGTGGTGTAAATCGTGGTGTAAACACACCCAATCAAGGATTCGGAGTTCCGGCAGATGTCGCCGGATGCGGCAATGGAGTCAATAAACACGCCCGCACTCCCTGGCCAATGGATTGATTATAGCCAGATGAAGGCCAAGATAGAGCCAGATGACCGCAAAATGAGGGCGCGAATATTTGGTCTGCATCGCCGGCAGTTCGCCTCTTTCGGGTGGGCGGTGGCTCTTTTTCGAGGCGTGGTCGGTGGACGATGGTGTGGCCTGAGACCGGCGCGCTGGTAGCCAGTAGACGTTATAAGGATCGTTCGACGCTTCGAGGAGGAATGGACGACACTTTCCCCCTCCCTCCCTCCCCTCCCTCTCTTCTCCTGACTGTCAGCTACCAGGAGCCTCTCTCTCAACTGTGTCTTACCTAGTAGTAATTAACATTACTCTGGTCGGTACCACCCCCGTAGGCGGCCGCCATCCTTGATCGTCCCACCATCCCCCTCCACTTTGCTCGTCTCGTTCTCGTCGTCCCTGGGCTCAGCCTCTCGGGAGAGAAAGTCGCAAAGATGATGCAGCTGGCAACCCTCGCCGTTGCGCTGCTGGCGCACAAGGCCGCGGCCCAGAACATGCTGCGGTTCGCGTGCTCGCAGCTGGTCGTGGACCGTGTCGACCCCCTGGTCAACCCGGGCATGCGCTACACTCCGCATCTCCACCAGATCGTGGGCGGCAACTCGTTCAACCTCACGATGGACGTCGAGAGCTACGACCTGCCGTCCAAGTCGACCTGCACGTCCTGCAGTTTCCGCGAGGACATGTCGAACTACTGGACTGCCGTCATGTTCTTCAAGCACAAGAACGGCACCTTCCAGCGCGTGCCACAGGTCGGCAACGGCGGCCCCCAGGGCAAGCTGATCAACGACGGCGGGCTGGACGTGTACTACATCCCCTCGGGCCGCACGACCGCCTTCAAGAAGGGCTTCCGCATGCTGGCTGGCGACGCCGGCAACAGCGACGCCAGCAAGGTGCCCAAGCAGCACATCTGCCACCGCTGCTGGCAGGCGACGAGCGAGAACAACTTCCAGGGCGGCGCCCCCTGCTCCGGCTCCGACACGGTCGACCTGCCGCAGAACCCGTCCTGCAAGATGATCCGCCAGACCGTGTTCTTCCCGTGGTGTTGGGACGGCAAGAACCTCGACTCGCCCGACCACAAGTCGCACGTGGCCTACGGCCAGGGCGGCGGCTCCGGCGGCGGCGGCGCCTGCCCCACCTCGCACCCAGTCAAGCTGCCCGTGCTGATGTACGAGCTGATGTGGAACGTCACCAACTTCGCCGACCGCAGCATCTGGCCCGCCGACGGCAAGCCCTTCACGTACAGCATGAACTTGGGCGGCTCTGCGGCCCACGGCGACTACGTCTTCGGCTGGAAGGACCAGACCCTGCAGAAGGCCATGGACAACCGCTGCAACCTCAACAACGCCTGCTCCGCCGCCGGCATCACCCAGGCCCAGCCCGCCGAGTACAACGCCTGCAAGATCAAGCAGCAGGCTCCCGAGCCCGTCGACGGCTGTAAGTTTCATCCTGATCCCTCGCGATCTAGTAGTCACTGCGAGACACTCACTGACAACTATAACCGCGCAATACAGGGCTGCAATCCATGCCAGTGGGTGAGATGGCTCGCAGGGCCTAAGTTTCAGCGGTTGCACTCTTTTTTGTCTGGGAGCTACGGGGGAACGTGGGAACGAGACGGACGAGAGAGGCGACGCCGTGGAGAGGTCAGACTGGGGGAAAGAAGAAGAATCCGACTAGACTGGCTACGACAGGTTCTTACAGCGTCAAAGTACAAACTCGATCAGTGAAAGGGACGGTTGCTTCGCATTCTCGACAGTCGCTGTTGCCCTTCTCGACTGGCCGATTCGAGACCTGGGCCTGTTTGTTGTCCATCCATCTCAGCCCAGGCAGACACTCGAACATATAGCCAAACCCCCCCCTTTTTTCACACCCTCGCCCAACAAGCTTCATCCATTTGTAAATTCCATGTTTCCAGAAAGATTCAGCCTTGCACATCTTTTCAGCCATAACTTCTCTAATCAAGTTCATTGCGTTTTCTGTAAAGACTGTAATCTCCAATGTCGCTGGCGGGTGGTACCAAATTGAGCCTCTAACGAGGATGCCCCTGAATAGTAGGCATTTCTACCGAGTTTCCCGCCAAACTCGCCGGCCCTGGCGATTTGACAGTCTTCTGGGGTCGGCACTGACGGCGGATTGCTATGGAGTCCATCCAATACGTGCCGACCAGCCATAAATAGGGGCATGGTGGACATGACGTCGATGGGTACTGCCTACCCGTACTTGGCATAGTCATCTATCTCCCTAACAAGGCCACCCTCACTTATGCATCCCCAGATCTCGTTTGTCTGTCGCCTACCTGGCCATTCCAGAGCTGCATGCACGCCTCACACGGGTAAACATCGGTGCACATTTTGTCCACAGCAGCCCTGAGAAACGGGCCCAGTTAGACTCGCTCAAAACAGAGCACATCTTCACTTGCCGAGTAAGACTTGGCTAAGTGCGTAGAAATAGGGACAACCACCACCTAATCTGAGGCAATCCAATGCAGTCGGACACTAATGAATCCCAGCGCCATCGGGAGTCGGTCGGTACGTCAGGGACTTAAAATAAGGGCGGTACTTGCTTTTGCCGGGTTCGCCAGCTTGTGGGCTTTTTTTGCTGTCTGCAGATCCCGAGCCGCGAACGAAGGACAGCGAATGAGCGATGGGGATGGAGTCGTTCGCTCCTCCCACTCGCCCTTGTCACTATTACTCTCATTCAGATAGTACTATCCTCTCCCTCTGTTCATGTCCAGCCCACGGGACAAGCCTGCGTCTCTCCGACAAGAGATGACCACGTTTCGTTTCTTGATTTCTCGATCTGACTTTTTCAATAGTGAATTCCCCCATCCTCTCCCCCTCCAGAGCAGAACTTTTCCCCGTACGGGCCATCGAATTTAGCCGCCACGACAACGAATAATCACCCCTTTCATCTCTCGGTTCACCCCTCGTTCATCCCAAATTCGTCCATAACGTTCTACTTCAGAGTTCCATCCGAACCAACGCATTGTTAATAAACCCGCAGAGATCGGAGCAATAGAGGATGGCTTGCTATTATGCGGGGGACGTCGGCCCAACAGGCCAAGGGGTGTCCGGTCATTCAGGGGCAGGTCAGATGGTGGCGGATCAGCCGGCTTCCTCCAAATGGAAATATTGTGTCAACCAGTACATCACTGTTTCCTCCCAGCTGCCTCAAGTTCGTAGGTGGTTCATATATGCCGCCGCGTCACCCTTTCTCTCAATCCTGATTAACCGGGTACTTGAGAATTAACCAATACCAATAACACAACCCCCCACACACGCGCGCACACACACACGCACATCTATCTCTTCATTCACATAGGAATTCCAAATTGTGGTATCAATACCTACCCTTTGGCTTCATTCGAGGTCCTCTTATATATTGGAAAAGAGAGAAGAGAACTATTTGAATGAGTGTATTGAAGAGCCCCTGCCCTTCTTATTCTGTCTATCTACAGAGTGAATGGA
>PYST01000222.1:0-63435 GCA_003049485.1 Ophioceras dolichostomum
ATCTCCAATAGACCGTAAATCTCTAATAGACCGCATGCACCGGAGCGAAGCGGAGGTCGCACGTCGATTTTAGACATGCACGGGTAGCGATTGTCAGTCTGATCCGTTCTTTTCCCATCTATTACTACCCCCAGGCGGGTGATAGCGGAAGAGAGGAGAGATACTACGGAGAATATTCCCGCTGCCCACATTCCTAAAACCGAGACAAGTGCGGCGGCAGTGTGTGTATGGAGAGTATCCGCACTCATCACTCTGCTATCTTTCATGAGAGCTGTTGCCAGCCAAATGGACGTCCGTGGGGGGCCTCTCCCTCAGCTGAATGCCTGTAGGTACCTGTCCTCAGTCGATTGCGATGGGGTCATCCCTCCGTTACGGATCTGGGAAGCGAAGCTTGTTCGACGTTTCCTGCCAAGAAGGGAATAGTCGCACTCGTTCGGGGTGGAACAAGGTGTCTCAAGGAACACAAGGTGGAAGTTTGGCTGAAAAATCGGGAGCTAGCTGGACGTGCGGTGCGCGGTTGCTTCATCCCAACAAGCTTCATACAACCAGCCGTCTGATAGCACACAGTGGTACACATTGTATGGAAACTTTTGTGGCAAAATACCACGTCCAGTAACACGGAGGTTTAATAGGCTCGGAATATCTCCAGACTAGACAGCCGCTCGCCTTGGCGGTCCATATAATGAGCTGAGCCTATCCGCCGTCACCCATAGTCGAGGAAAGGGAGTCCGTCAACCACAGCGAGGCTCAGTGTTCTCGGCATCATTTTCATAATAACATAACGTGGTTCATCATTGACCCGGACACATCATTGACTCGGACACTTTCTCCGACTCCAACCACCTCAACTTCAAGACGCGTTTTTTTCACCATTACAATGTCTGAACTTTCTCACGAATGTCGTGTCAATTTAGCAATTAATGCGATTCGAAACAATGCTCGCATCAGTCTTCGCAAAGCGTCGCAAATCTATCACGTCCCTGCAAGTACGATTCACGACAGAATGCCCGGCAAGCGTGCCAAAGCGGACACCCACCACGGTCGGCAGAATTTGACGGCGGCCGAAGAGGAGGCGATTGTTCAATACATTTTCCGTCTAGATGACAAGGGATTTTCGCCCGGGGAGGCTGAGGTTGAAGATATGGCGAATCTCCTGATAGCTGTCACGATCACGAAGTAGAGTGGGAGGCACGAGGCCACCATCAGCTGCACGAAAGGACTTAAGATTCCTGAGTGAGGAGAGAATGAAAGGAAAGAGGGGAAAGCTAGTGACGAGTAGTGAGCTATTTGACATGCGGCCGGTTGTGCTGACGTCACCGTACTCGAGTCAACCTGACCTGAGTGCCCTGCACCTCACAATAGCCAAACGCGGGGCACGACGCGTCGGCAAGTGCTGGACTGATCGCTTTATTGCTCGACGACCAGAACTCAAGACGCGTCTTTCTCGCGTTTATGACTACCAGAGAGCCCTCCAAGAAGATCCGAACGTGTTGAGCGCATGGTTTCGTTTGGTGGACAACATGCGTACGAAATACGGCATCCAAGACTGCGACCTCTACAACTTCGACGAAACTGGCTTTATGATGGGCGTAATCCAGGCCAAGATGGTGGTTACAAGGTCTGATCGGGTTGGCAAACCAAAGGCTATTCAGCCTGGGAACCGAGAATGGGCGACGGCGATTTGTTGTGTTGCGGCAGACGGCCATGTGGTGCCCCCTTTTCTGTGCGTGGCCGGCCGATTTCACCTCGCCGCCTGGTACTCTGACGGCAACATTCCGAAGCAGTGGGTGGTTAAAACCACTCCGAACGGATCGACCGATCACAACACTGGGCCGGAATGGCTTGAGCACTTTGACCGGTACTCGGGCACGCGCCAGAAAGGCGAATATCGCATGCTGGTGCTCGACGGGCACGAGAGCCACGTCAATGCCGCATTCGACCAGTATTGCAGGGCCAACATGATTATTCCGCTCTGTTTGCCTGCTCATTCGTCTCATCTAACCTAGTCCCTCGACGTCGGTCTTTACGGCTTGCTGAAAAAGGCGCACGGCGCCGAAATTTCGGCTTTCGCCCGAGCCAACATCACGCACATTACCAAGGACGACTTCTTCCCCGCCTTCCGCGCCTCCTTTGATCAAGTTTTCACATCGCAACACGTCCAGGGAGGCTTCCGAGGGGCAGGCCTTGTCCCTTTCGATCCGGACGCAGTCATTTCGAGGCTGGATGTGCACCTGCGCACGCCGACGCCGCCGACGACTGCCGATGGCCCGCCTCTGCCTTGGATCTCACAGACGCCACAAACGGCCGCAGAAGCGGTTTCGCAAGGGACCTTTATCAAATCTCAAGTAGCTAGGCACCAAGGAAGCTCTCCGACGCCAATCCTGCGGTCCGTCGACCAACTTACAAAAGCTACTGTGGCGGTTGGCCATCAGATCACTCTTCTGTCGGGGCGGGTTGAAGCACTTGAGCAGGCGAATGAAGCCTTGTCTAAGCGCCGGAGGGCCAAAAGGACACGGTTGCAGGATTCTGGACCTCTTAGCGGCGAAGGAGCTAGCCAGCTTTTGGTCGAGAAGGGTGTGGTTGATGAGGAAGGACGCGACGAAGGTCCGGAGGAGGGGCCTGCGAAACGCTGCCAGACGGGCGCCCGGCAATGTGGCATTTGTCGCAAGACCGGACACAATGCAAGGACGTGTCCAAAGGCTCAAGATATCGATAGTTCATCAGATTCCGGCTCGGATTAGTCGATTAGATTTTTTTTTTCGTGGTGTTGTAAGGATTGGAAGTTCAACAGTTCCAGAAAGTGCCCGAGTCAATGATGTGTCCGGGTCAATGATGAACCAAGTTATTTGTTTTTGCTACAATATTATCTCTTTTGGCCTGGTTTTCGTTCACACGGCCCGGAAGACAGTCTCATCCTTCCTCTCATCACAATGGCTTTCCAGAGCTCACCCTACGCCGGGCCTCCCTCGAACCTCCCGCCCAGGCTAAGCTTCCCAGTCCCAATCCCGCCGCAACAAGAAATGGGAAGCCTATCGCTATCCCGGCCTCCATCTTCTCTCTCCTCCCGGACCCCCGACTCCAAGTCTAAGCAGCAGCAGCAGCAGCAGCAACAACAACAACAACAACAACAACAACAACAACAACAACAACAACAACAACAACAACAACAACAACAACAACAACAACAACAGCGCTTCTCCGTCATATCCGCCACCTCCATCTCTCTCGTCGACCCAGAAAAGCACCCCGACGCAACAAGCAGCAGAAGCACACACAGAGACGCAGAATCAGAAGAAGAAAAAAACAGGCCGAAACTGCCCCTCCGCACCCGAATGAACCACTTCACCTGGGCCTGGTACACCCTAACCATGAGCATAGGCGGCCTCTCCCTCCCAATTTTCGGCCAGCCGCACCAGTTTCCCGGCCTGCGCCAGCTCGGCTTCGCGGTGTACATTATCAACCTGATCCTTTTGTGACAGTCTCCTCGGGCGTGCTGGTCCGCTTCATGCTGTACCCCGGCTCCTTCTCCGCGTCCCTCACCCACCGCCGCGAGGGCTTCTTCTTCCCGACCTTCTTCCTTACCCTCGCCACACTCATCACCTCCTCGCAGCGGTACGTCGTGCCCGAGCGCGACGCGGCGCTCACCTGGGTTATCTAGGCCGCGTTCTGGACGTACGTAGTGCTCACGCTGGTCATGGCCGTGGCGCAGTACAGCTACGTGTTTGCGAGGCAGTCCTTCGGACTGCACACCATGATGCCGACGTGGATCCTGCTGATTTTCCCAATCATGCTGTCGGGCACCATCGCGAGCGTGATTGCGGCGACGCAGCCGGAGATCGCGTCTGTGACGATTGTTATTGCGGGCCTGACGTGCCAGGGGCTGGGCATGTCGGTGTCGCTGATGATGTACGCGCACATGGTCGGGCGGCTAATGCAGGCCGGCCTGCCGGATCGGGAGCACAGGCCGGGTCTGTTCATGAATGTGGGGCCGCCGGCTTTCACGGCGCTGGCGCTCGTCGGCATGGCGAACGGGCTGCCGAGCGGCTTCGACGCCAATGCGGATGGGGCGCCGGAGGTGGCCATCGTGCGCGTCGTGGCCACCGTCGCGGCGACGTCGCTGTGGGCGTTGAGTCTTTGGTGGTTCGGCATCGTGGCGCTGGCGGTCGTGCAGTCGCCGCCGAAGTATTTTCATTTGGGCTGGTGGGCCATGGTGTTTCCTAACACGGGTTTTACCCTCGCGACGATATCGTTGGGGAACGCGTTCGCGAGCGAGCCCGTGCTGTGGTTCGCTACGGCTATGTCGATTGTGCTGGTGGGCATGTATGGGTTTGTGCTGTATCACCATGTTAGGGCCGTGCTGAAGTAGGATATCATGTATCCTGGGAGGGATGAGGATTTCGAGGACCACTGACTGGAGTGTGTGCGCAGGTGTGTACCTGGGGAGAAGCATTCTAGCATCAGTTGCGACGATATGTCTGGAGGAGCGGGCTCACTCTTCCGCGATGCTGTGGCAGTGGCGGCCCCCCCCCCCCCCTTTTTTTTTTTTACTACGCCATCCCTGTCTTTTCTATTGTTTCAGAGCCGGATATAGAACGCATGAGATTCGGACGGATCTTGATTTGTATTATAGTGAGGAAAGACTTGACGAAACAACCATTTATGATGGACAGCATTTTTGTTAGCTTGATGAACTTTTCTATTCCGCCTTGCTCCTGGAATGTGATCAGATATCGTACCTCCCTAGTGTCTTTTACCTTCCTTGCTTTGTTGGGTTACCTATCGCGTACTAGAATTCCCTCCTTAATCCTCCCCACGGTAAGCCTCCGTGGCAATGGTCCAAACAGTAGAAACGAAGCCGAACAGCCCCGCCAAGAACGGAATCAGCTGGCTCGTCGAGGCGAGGGAGGCCTGCGAGAGATCTATCGCGTTGATCACCAGCAGCCTCTCGGCGAACGCGATAAACGGGACCCCGACACTTAGGATATAGAGGAGAGCCCGCCAGCCCTCGAGGAACTCCTTGTCAGTCGGCCTCTCACTCGCGTCCACGACCCACGTGGTGAGGACTAAGAAGATGCCCGCGATCAGCTGCGCTCCCCCCGCCATGGCGCCCAGCACGGTCATTATCTTGAAGAAGATGATCAATCCTCCGTTGTAGAAGTCGATCGTGGCGAAGATGATGGCCTTCAGCTCGCAGTCCGGAGGGTGGCCCTGTTGCAGCAGGCTGTACAGCGGCCAGGGGCTCAGCATGTTGAAGAGCCCCAGGATGACCGACAGCGAGCCGACGGAGCCGGGGCTCTGGTTGTACCTGATGAGCACGACGGAGCAGGCGATGATGGGCGGGTTGATCAGGTGGCCGATCAGGTACCACTCGAAGGCGGCGAGGTTGTCGTGCTCCTGGACGGCATCGCGGATCAGGATCGGCAGGATCACGGCCGTGAGGAGCATGACCGTCTTGGAGCTGTCGATGGCGGCCTGGGCGTGGTCGAACAGCACGGCGATCGTGATGGCGAAGAAGGCGAGGTAGTAGCCCGTTCGGACGCCGGGCCCGTACAGGTCGCCATCGCCGATGAGCTGGCAGGAGTCGTTGGCGTAGTGCGTGTGGGCGTGGGTTGGAGTTGCGAAGAATAGGAGGAGGAGGAGGAGGAGGATCGCGGTAAACTTCGGGCTGAGGGCGTCATTGGGTGCGGGGGAGGACCCGCCCATCGCCATCGCTTGGAGAGCTGGCGCCGCACGAACCCCGACGAGTGATGACTCCGATAGAGTGATGATTCGAGGATCGCGACCTGTCCTAACAGAAAAACAAAAATTTCGATGAGTTCTCTGTGCTGACTTTCCAGCGGAAGAGAGGGGATTTGGGGAAGAGGCTCTGGCTACTGTGTATCCTGATTGAAAAAAAATATAAAAAAGGGAAGAGAAAACGAGGGGTAGTGGGAAGCTCTGAGGGAAAGACATGTGACGAATTTGGTGGTGATCGGCGCGGTGCGGCTGAGAGACTAATATCAAGCCTCATCGCCCTTCTGGGCATAGGTACGTCTGTAGCGCTGAATGAGCTGAAAGTGTCGCCGCCATGCCCTACAGTAAATCTTTTTTATTGGATCAAGCCCTCAGGCCGCAAGCCGCTTCCGAGTTCTTAACGCAATTGATGATTGACGCTTCCCGGGCGGGTTTAAATTTTGACGCGTTTGCGTCTCTCGAGCGCTCTCGAAGCTGGATTGAAAGAACAGAAGTCAGCACGTCTTATAAAAACTGCAATGGGTGCGCTTACTTGCCCGCGAACAGTTACAACAGCTTGGTCCGTTCGTGTTCGAGTCATCAATTGCTATACGAGCCAACAAACGGCCGTCCTGCCCCGAGGTCGCCCTCGGGTCTTGGGTCTTGCTGGAAGCCTCGCACCCCCTCCTCCAACACGCTCAGCTCCACGGCGTCCTCATCGTTGCTCGAACGAGCGCTCGCGACGCTCGAAGGCCCCGAGCAACCCGGCAGGAGCGGGTCGCTCGGTCGACCTTCGGGTTCCTGGTCATCAGTGGCATCTGGTGGCTCTGCGTTGTGTCGGGCATGGAGCTGCGCACGCCAGTGATGGACTATCGTCCAGACCGTCGAGAGGAACCCAAATAGCCCCGCAAGGAAGGGGATCAGCTGGCTAGTCGACGCGAGCGTGACCCCGGACAGGTCGAGTCGGTTGATCTCGATCATCATTTCCAGCGAAGCAAACAGCGGTACGCCGACGATGAGCTGGAGAAGGGCGAGTTGATATCCGGGGAGAGCATTATAATAGGTTTCGATAAGGGGCACCAGCCTCGATTTCCGTTCTCCGTCGTGCGCCGGATCGGTGCAGATGGCGAGTACGACCACCACGCCGGTTGCGAGGTAAACAAAGCTCACGATCGTGGAGAATACGGAAAACGCCTTGGTGAAGTCGACGAAGTGGTCGTTGAAAAAGTCGAACGGTACGAAGAGGAACGCCTTCACCTCACAGTTTCTGTAGTGGCCCTGGTCGGCAAGGAAAAAGAACGGCCACGAGGTGAGCGTCCCCGCGACGCCTGCGGTCATCCAGAGACAGCCGAGAGCCACGAGGTGGCCGTATCGGCCGCACGCCAAGCTGCTGGACATGAGGAGCGGGTAGACCAGGTGTCCAACCAGATACCACTCAAACGAGGCCAAGCTGCCGTCGTCTACGGTGTCACGTACCAACACCACCATCACGCTCAACGAAACGATGAAGACGGACTTGGCAATGTCCGCAGCAGCGCGTGGGTTATCAGATGCCAGCGCGATCGCAGTGGCGAAAAAGGAGAGATAGTATCCCAGCCGCACGCCGATTCCGTAGAGGTCGCCGTCGCCGACCAGCTGACAGGATTCGTGGGCAAAGTGGGTGAGGGCGGAGGCGGGCCGGACCAGAACAGTCGTCGGGATGAGGACTGTGGTGAGCGACAAAGGCAGACCGATCGCCATAACGTCGCCAGAAGCTAGAATTTCCATACGAATTCATTGATTAATAGACCGAGACTCGAAGATACTTAGGTGAGAGGATCGAGCTTACATACGAGGACCCGAGGACAGGAACCAAGAGCAGATGTGGATGAGGCCAAAAAAAAATGAAAAAATGGAAGAAATAAAATTGTTCCACGACCTGGAGCAATAGACTGTAGTATGTCCAACAACAACAAGATACAACACCGACGGGATGAAGAAAGGAATATATATATATGAAGATGGTAAATGCCACAGCCTTGTCTCATCTCCAAAGGCGAAAGCAACCCATCCCTGCTAAGCCATTTCGCTTTTTCTCACCGACACATGGAGGTCTATTGGGAGGCGGTGCTGAAACGCGCTGCAAGCTCTGTCCGGGTACAAGATTCAGCTGTCAGCACGTACCTACCCAGGTACTTACTTACCTACTGGGCACTAGCAATTAAGCCACCAATGAAAAAAAACGAGCCTCAATGTTCCATCACAGTCTTTGAACACAACATGACCGCAAAACCTCGCTAGCCTCCCGCATGCCGCAACCCGCGCCAACCCTCTGCCAAGCCTGGTGTTCCGCGCTCTCTCTTCGCCTCTGTCCGATTCCTACCTACGCAGCCTTCAAAATTCTTAGTAGCACGGTCACAACCTCTCTACCTCTACGTATGTTGTCAGATAGACGCCTGCACATAAGTAGGTACAAGGATCACAGCCGGTCCTGCCCTGCCCGACAGGTCCTTCTTCTGCGACCGGAGGAATGTCACATGTAATAACCAGCGGCTTTGTGACTTAACCTAGGTAGGGTAGATACGAGTGAATTTCAGCTTCAAGCCACGTAAGGGTAGGCGCACACCCAACAGCATCTCCGGGCTTCTGATTGGCTCTGCCCGCGCCGCGTAGCTCTCTCGAAATAGGGAAATATTGCTCGGAATCACCAGTATGAGTGTGCCGCATTTTTCAGCACCCGACCATGCAGCCACTTGTAGGTGGCTCCCTGGAAACGTTGCCTCCTGAAACAATTGCAGGGCTGAACAGTGAACATCGTTGACGGCTGAATATCTACCTAGGTACCTAGGTCCCTTCAAGGTAGTAGGTAGGTGCTACGGTCCGGTGACTGCCCAATCGAATTTCAGGCCACATGACGAAAGGCCTCAGGATTCTTCTTAACTCATGTAGTTTGTTGCGGGGTGGTTAGGGCCTGCCTACCAGGTAGCCGGCCGGAGACCTCCGATACCCCGGCCCGACCCGAGTGGGTCTTGGCGGCGCTCTTCCCAACCGATAGTCCACAATATCGGACCCGCCCGCTCGGGGACGACACCAACAGCGACACAGCCACATATCGAGTGCAGGCAACCGAGCCTCTCCTTATTGTACAATTTTATTCTTTGGATTTATCTCAGCGTACTGCTGCTCCCGTCGCCCCTCGCCAACCAACCCTCGTCTCCCCTGTCTTCCCCTAATTACGTCCCTCTTTTTTGTCGGCCTCCCTTCCCCTCCTCTCATCATCATCATCATCGTCATCATCGCCATCATCACCTAGCTAGGTAGGTAGTAGGTGAGGTAAACGAATGTACCCTACGACTTCTTCTGCAGCACAAAAAGCTCCCCCTCCGCATCATTATCGCTGCTAACAAAAAGCCTCGTCCCCGCCGCGTCCCACTGCACAGCCGCCAGCCTCCAGCACGAGCTCCTCGTCAGACTCTGACTGTTACAACCCCCAGGATTCGTGGCGGCGATCACATCCGTGAAGCCCTTCATGCTGTCGGGAGGGGCAACAGGATCGTAGTTTCCATTCGCCAGCTTCGTGAAGGGGATCTCCACGATCTTGTAGCCGGTGGCCGGCTGCCTGTTCCAAGAGCCGTGGAAGGAGACGTAGAGGTTCTTGCCGGCGTTGTCGAACGCCGCGTCGATGGGCGCCGAGTGCGCGGGGAAGGAGAGACGGGGAGGTGTGGCTTTCGAGGCGCAGTTCGCGTCGGTGAAGGTGTTGTTGGGCGTCACGACGAACTGGTCGCCCGTCTTGAGGGTGGCGCCCGTGATGACGGACGCGTCCCAGGCTGTGAAGCAGGTGGGGTAGCCGTACCAGTTCTCGTTGGGCTTTGTGGGGTCGCCGACTGGAGGTGGAGGAGGGAGATTAGCCATGTGGGGGCAGGAGTAGTATTGATGATGAGTGGAAGAGGGGAAGAAGGTGGGTGGGCTAGCTGGCGTACGGTAGTTCATCTCCTCAGCTGGGTTGTCGGTGTGAATGTCGACGGCGCGGCCGTTGACGGTGCGGCGGAAGTCCTATCCCCCGGGTTGGTTCATCACATCAGTAAGGGTACATATAGGAGCAGAAGAGGGTGAGAGGGTCGGGGGGGTATTGACTCACGTCACCACTATTCTCAACGCCCCAAACATGTCCATTCGGATCAAACGCCAACCCGATCTCATTCCGCATGCCGTATCCGAGCAGATACCCATCCGTGTTGAACGTATACCCGGCCGAGGGCACCTTGCTCATATCAAACACCTTCACCATCGACCGCCCCGCCGACGGGCTGCTCGTGGCGTAGTCCCAGTTGGCGTTGCTGCCGATCGACACCAGGACCAGGTTCGGGTTCTGGGGCACGACCTTCATCGTGCGCGTGGAGTGGATGCCGTTGCTCATCCTCTGCACGACGGTCCTCTGCCCCGAGACGGTGCGGGACTCGGGCGCATAGCTCCACGCGTACGCTGTCGTCTCGCCCGAGGCGTACAGTGTCTTGCCGTCGGGCGTCAGCGCGAGGCCGTGGTTGAGCGCGCGGTTGGTGATGATCATCGTCGTGCTGTTGATGCAGCCGTTCGCGCCGAACGTGTGCACCGAGACGCCGGTGGTGGCCTGCAGCACGAGCATGTTTCCCAGCGGGTCGAACACGATGGTGCGCGGCTGCCGCAGGCCGGAGCCGATCTTGGTCACCTGCCAGTTCGAGGCCACGGTGTAGGGGAAGCGCGCCGCTGCGACGCCGGAGCAGCTGGATGGGAAGGGGGCGGGGTCGGCTATGGCGTCGGGGCCATTGTGGCGGCCCTGGGCTGTGATGGGGGCACGAGTGTGGCCATATTAGCTGGTTTGTAGCTCCCTCGGTAGGTAGGTGGTAGGTAGGAATGAATGGGGCTTGAGAGAGCTCGCGGGGAAGGCCGCCGTGTGACGTCCACCGTTCACGTACCAATGCCCAGGAGGGCGGCTGCTGCCAAGAGAAGATGCATCTCGAGTTGACGATGCCGAGACTTTGGCAGATTGAGGGGGGCTCAGATCGTTGTGCCGGGAACACCAGGAGTGAGGTGCCACCTAGAAACAAGCCTTCGGGGAGGCGGCCTTGGAGGGTATATAACGAGCCGCATGGCTCTCTCCACTTATGATCTTGGGAGGTGGATTGGCTCTGCTTCCTCTCGAACCCCAACGGAAGCGCGGCGATTCGCCACGCGTGCGTTCAGGTCCCAACTTGGAACCCGTCTCGGCATTACGGCAAGGACGCATCCTCGGATCATCAGTATGTACGCAAGCGATGGGGCCCTGTAAAAGCTTGATATGAATTGTTTTGGAGACAAACCCCAGTTTGTCGTTCTATATACCATCAGGAGAAGATGTGGGGAGAGAGGCTGTTGGGTCGTGGAAACGGGGGAGGTCGGCCCACGGAGGCAAGAGTGCAGATTAAATGGGCGATTAGGCAAAAAGGCGCGGTTCCATCTTCTCGAACCCAATATCGGTCCTTGTTGTGGTAATGGGGATTCTGGGGGTCTACGTCTGCGTCTTGTCGGCTAATATGTCCCGGTGCGAGAATTTAGGATTGGATGAAAGCTAGAGCGTACTATCAGAAGCAACGCATCGACTGCTACCGAGGTAGAAAGAGACCACTATCTATGGAGGCAATAGAAATGACGTGATGATAGGAATGACACATTATCTAGTTGCTGGACATCTACCATGTTTGAGCCCCCTCAGAAGTACCCCAGGTGATCACCTGGGCCTCATCGCTCTTCTGGCCAGTTACTCTGCCTAGGCTATCTAGGCCTCCTCCTGACGCTCATGTATGTGAATGGGGGACTGGAGTAAGGTAAGCTGGGTCTTATGCCTGGGGAATGGGAACACGGCAGGCGCAAGTTGGCTGAGGAGCTCACAGCTTCGCACATACGACGTCCAGAATACCACTTCGTGTAGCGAGGAAAGAGGTGATCTATTGGCTGATCTAGAAAGATAAAATAAGAGATAGGTGTGGTGATTCCCTGCAACAGGGGAGAGATATGAAGCGTTGCTGCGCTTCCATACCCACGACAACATCCAAACAACCCGCAACCCCGAGACCCCAACTCCCACGGAACATCCACGCAGCCAGCCGGCCAGTAAGGCAAGGCAAGCGCCTGCCCGGTCCCTAGACCACAGAGTCCAACACGAAACCCTCCTCAAATCTTCTGCCACTCCTCACTACCAGCTTTAGCCTTCTCAGTGGAGTCGCCGCCGTCGTCGACGGTATTCTTGGCATCGCCATCGTCCTTGGTCTTGAGCTCCTCGTCCGCAATCTTCTTGTCAACCCACACCATGCGCTTGTCAACCTTGCCCGCGGAGTCCCGCAGCGAATCCTCATCACCAGTCTTAGCCTTCTCAGTGGAGCCGCCGCGGTTGTTGACGGTATTGTTGGCAGCGCCATCGTCCTTGGTCTTGAGCTGCTCCTCCGCCATCTTCTTGTCAACCCACGCCCTGCGCTTGCCGCCCTTGCCCACGTAGCCCCGCATCGAATTGTGCATCTTCATGAGGCGGTTCGCCCACATGTCGAAGCAGAGGAGGGCTAGAGCGTGGACGAAAATGAAGCCCATGATGAAGATGACCTAGGTATGTAGGTACGTACGCAGTGTGGTTAGTCAGATTCTGGCTGGTAGATAAGTAGATAGGTAACTGTGATTATGGAGTGGGAATTCTCAGGCGAGGGGGAAATTTATAGGCCGGTTGTTGTTCGAGCAAGAGAAAGACGTGTTGGTATCATAGTAAGGGTGATCAGGGCAGAAATGTAGGTATTTACGAGGACATCCCCGGCGGTGTAATGGTCATACATGATAGCTGGTTTGTCGTGGTTGTTGTTGTTGTTGTTGTTGTTGTTGTTGTTGTTGTTGTTGTTGTTGTTGTTGTTGTTGCTGTTGTTGCTGTAGTTGGTGTTTGATGGTTATTTGCTTCGCGATGATGAGAGCGTCGATTGGTGTTTCGTTGCGAGGAGGTGGTGATGGTGAGAGTTGAGAGTCGGTCAGCTGGAGGGAGTGGCAGTCAGATTAAATACCCCTCAGCATCAGAAGGCGAGTAAAGGTTACTGGTGAGGCAAAAGACGAATATTCACAGAGAGTCGTGAGAGGTGATCAGCAAGTTCCCACATGTTCATCAAGGCCGACGAACTCACCTTAGGCCCGAAGTTGGGTGAATAACACCGGGCAGGAAGGCCGAGCGACTCCACCGAGCTGGATGGTGAACGACGGGCCAGAGATGTCCGCCTGGTCGGGTTTGTCCGCCATCTGCCGCATTGTGATGACTGCCGGTGAACTGAGAAGGAATCAAAGCCGCGCCTCAAGGCAGAGGGCCACAAAGCGGATGAAACCCATACGCAACTTTTCTAGAGTCGTGCGGAAGAACGACATGTTGATACCGGCGTGGATTCGTGCCACAGCGTCTCGTAGAATTGGAATTAAGAATGGCATGGCAAAGGTGCGCCTTTCTACCTACTGAATTACGATCAGAATGCAGTCGCTGACAGCTGTTATATAACACAGTTACAGCTCGGCCAAAGACCGTGTCTGATGTCAGCGACGGTCAGTCGAGGCAAGGTGAGACAAGTCCTGCACTCGTCGTATAAGCCCGGGTCGCGATGGTTCGTATGGCACTGGCGCGCCTCTCATTCAAAAATTTCAATTTGGATGCCATTGGCTAGAAGATACGATACGAGAAGCGTCGAAGACTTCTTCGACAAAGTGCAAGACTAGAAGTCCAGCGTGTGGTCTTTCCAACCGCCACAGATGACCAGATCCCACACGTGTGGCGCATGTAATCGTTTTCACGATAGGCGTCCGAAATGCCGCGGTCGTCAAGGACGGAAGACTCGGCAGCCGACCAGGTGATGCTTGATGATGACCCATGTCGCTAAAATGGCAAAACGACATGCCACCAGAAGGAAGGACCAGCGCGTGGCGCTGTTCTACCACTGGCCAGGATGTCAAATTGGTGAAAAGGGGCAACCCAAAGCCTGGAGTCTCGAAATGAAACTCCTACGGGGGACCTCAAGCTTTATGCTTGTTTTGCTGGCTCGGTTATCCCATAGAAGTGGGAGCGGTGGAACTCGGGTCGAGCCACCGGTAGTCGGCTTGATTCGGGGGCTCGCCGGGCGCTGATGTCTCCGGCCTAGCCGGCGGGCTGGTGATGATGACGATGTTGGATCCCAGATGGAGCGGTGGTGCATTGGGCTGAGTGAGGTCATGAGGAATATGTCGGAGGGAGACGACGGTGAGAAAAAGCGCGAGCCCCGATTCCATTCAAATATGGCCATATGCCGCGGGCCGTCGCTTCCAGGAAAGGGCATTTGTCCAGAAAAGGAGTGAGAAGTCTGTCAGCTGTCAGACTGAGAGGGATGTTGGTAGGGCGCGATCGCGCTCCCGTCAGCGCGATCAAGCTCCTGGTGGCTAGGGCAGTCAGCGCGTGACTCCTTCCAGACTACCGGGATAGGATACGGCTTCACCAGGTCTCTCACACAAACATCAGTTAGCAAACTCCCGTGTTGTCGGCTCCTTATCTCAAAGATTAGGACACTTCCTAACTTTGCACGGGCCACCTCCCGGGACTCTCTCTCCCATCTCCCCGAGTCCCAGTCCTTCTTTGCAGCGTAATCAGCGAGATCCCGAAATACGATAGAACTCCATCGCAATCTTCTGAGAAGCCCACCTAGACAAACTGCACTCACCCAGAGCGAGCGCGTTTTTTGCTGCTGGACGGTGGTCGGATCGGATCGACTTTCGCTCCTACTCAACACCGACACAAGGATGGGCGGGCTCGGCAAGGGAAAAGTGCCCGACGCCAAGTCGGACTCCTCGTCTCGGCAGACCCCGCTTGACCCAGCCACCCCCACTCGCCCGTCGGGCCACTCAGGGCCTCGGGGGGCGCCGCGAGAACGACGGTGGTCCCTTGGCGGGGTGGATCGCATTTTGCGGCTCGGTTCCATTTATCTTTTGAGTCTTGAGTCCTCTCGATGAGCCAGGGCCAGCCTTGGCGGGCATTGGGGCTGCTGTCGTCATCACTGGATAGTGGGAAGATGGCAAGTTGCGGCCCCTGGTCGTTGGTCGCGTGCCCTCGTTGTCAACGGAGATGGACGGACCGAGGCAGGCGTGGCAGGCAGGCGTGGCTAGTCGGAGGAGGTGAGGGCTGCGGGATATGGCCTGAAGAGGAAACAGGTGAGGAAAACACGTCAACTGTCGACACTCATCAGCCGTTCAACATCAGGGCCCTATTGGAAGTCTCCCGCGGAGTCCGCCGTGAGCGTCAAGGACCACCACTCTACCGCAGCCTGCTTGTCGCTCTGGAGGAAATGTACCTAGGTAGTCAACCAAACAAGGTCAGTACTTGTTGTTGTGTGCCTTCCGTCAGTACCAAGCAGGCAGACAACAATGTGCGGTTCTCCAAGTGGTCGAGATGGAAGGATTCGAGCTGATGTGCGGAAGTAGCCAGTTTTGACTCTTGAGTTGGGTGGTAGGTGCCCGTCTGATCCGCGCACAAAGCCAGCGCTGGAACCGTTCTGAAAACGAAAAGAACACCAAAAAAGGTCCAACGTTGCGACGCTGTTGTACCGTCAGCCTTGGCCAATGCAGGCTGTGTCGAGCCACCAGAGCCACTTGAGCCAATCGAGCTTCTTTCCCATCACACCTGCAGATTGCGGAAGCAGAGCCAAGATCTCTTGCAGCAAAGAACCAACCGACGAGCCGCTGGTTGGGCTGCGATGCGGGGAAGGCGAGCGATCTGTGATGAATGATGGACGAGAGATGGAGAAGTGGAAAAACGAATCCCGTCTTGGTCGTTCTCTGTTCACGGGGGTCTGTCTGATGATGATGATGGTGTTCCGGTCTCTGCATGCAGGAGGAGGGAAGTCTTCTTGGCCGCGTTCTGTTTCCCCCCTTGGTGCCCCCTTTTTGCGTTTCCGCCCTTTTCAGGCGGACTGCAGAGACCGCTGCAGGGTTCGTCGATCAATCCAATTGATTGACCGAAGCCTGCTGGGCGGGCACTTGGCTATTCCGGTCCGACCGTTGTCCTGTGCAGTCTGGTCGGATGGCTGGTGGATCGGAAGTCGGCACGCAATGCCAAGACCCCATCGTCCCCGCCCAGCCCGTGAGGAGATGATCGACGGGTGCTAATTTGGTCGTCTAACTTCCTTTGTTCAGGGCTTTGCAGGGTCCAGGGAACGCGCACCCGGGCGACAAAGAAACGTTTCTGGTTTGGGGTTTGAAGAAGTTTTCGCAACTGGATTTTGATAAATGGCTCCTGTTAATGCAGCAAAGCTGCACAAGAAAGAAAGACTGCAAGAAAGAAAGGAGGAATTGTTGAGGTCGCAACAGTCCCGTTGTTCGCTCTCTTCAATCCCCTTCTTCGTATGGTGGATGTTTGCTCCAGGGGTTATTTCCAGCAGCGAGGGCGGGGTGGGTTCTAGCGTCATTGAGTCCCAATTGCCGACGAAGGGCCAATCAGCGCGATCACGAAAGCACCCTGGCGGCTCGAGGTGGGGAGGCTATAGCTCCCACCACCACGTTACGCGTCATTCCCGTCAAGGAGAGTGTATCTCGTTTCGGCACTCCGGCACGAAGCTGTTCTCGTCGTTGTTGTTGTTGGTGGTTGTTCCGTTCCAGCTTGCAGCTCTCCTCTCGCTTCCAGAGTCGATGTCAGAACTCAGAACTCACTCGACATCACGATAGCTCCGTTGCGCCGACCACCATCATGGGTTGCTTCCTCCAATCCCGCTCGCCCTTCTCCCAATCCCGTCCAGCTCTCACGTGGCAGTCGGGGGACAACGATTCCACCGTTGCGGCGCCCAGCCTGTGAAGGTGGGGCGGGATAATTCACAGGGGTCTATGTTTGCGATCAAAGTTCTTTGTTCCCCTTGTCGCGCAAAGCAGTAACCCCATGTGCCTGCCTCAAACACTTCGCCCCAGCGCGCCAGCAGGATCTAGGTCCATGTGGTTTAGTTTCCTGCCCGCCTGATGACGACGACGCTGGACTGAGCCACCATGATGAACAACAGGCACCATCACTGGGGCAGCGTTGGACCCGATATATCTTCCCCAAGTGGGTTGCCTGCAAGTCCGGGACCGGCTTTCGTTGCGGGATACTGCTGTCACTCTGCCAGCTTCCGTCGTTATACCCCGTCTCGTGCCTTCCCGCGGCGTTGTCATCAGGGAGCGGAGCATTCCATGCCCGCCCGTTGTTTCCCAATGACTCGTGCTTTTTTTGGGAGGGAACTGGTGGCAGTTACCATCATCCCATCGTACCGGGCTTTCCTCTGTAGGTTGTGGGCAGGTTAGGGTCGGGAAGGAAGAACAAAAGCAACGTGGGGAAATGGAGGAAAGAGTGGCCTGCCCTCTAATGGCCCGTCGGATGAGGAGGACGAATGCAATTGATTGAGAAGATCAGACCAACTGAGCTACTGTCCCCGGGCCTTGTGGGGTGACGGGGTTTGTAGGTACGGTACGCACTATGAGGAACACGCAGGAGAAACCCGAAACTGCACATCATCCATCCTCCAGGCCTGGTCTTCGAGTTGCAGCGCTGTGCGCTTGTCGTTGCCCTCCACGCGCGCCGCCGTATCCGTACTGAACACCCTCAACTCACTCAGGCTGATGATGCCGCTTGATCGACTCCCTATTATGGCAGCGCAGTCAGCAATCACTCGCTTTTCGACTCCTGCTTCCTATCCCGCACGGCAGTCCGAGCCGTGCCGCCCCAATGAGAAAGTGAGCCGCAAGCCACACATCATCAATTCCACACCCTCGCTCCCACACACATCCTATCCTGCCGCCCAAATCCGGTCGGGTTTATTTTCCACTTTTCCAGTGATGGTCCCTGATCAATGTTCCCGGCGGCCAGGGAAGCTAGGGGAGTCGGAAGCTAAAACGGGTAAGGGCACTCCCCAGCTCCTGCTGTCTCCCACGCTGCTCCCTGGAGAAATGCTGTACCCACGACTTGATGATGCAACAACATTTCTGCATGTGCCGTTTCGCTGTTTCTGATCTTGCGTTTTTCCCTTAGGTACCCATTTCCCCCCTCTTATCCTAGGTCGTACTCACCCCTCCTCCTTCCTCATCATCAGCCCTCCTCTCTCGCTCTCTCTCTCCCCCAGCCACGAGAGCTTCGTTCGGCCTACCCGTTCGTCCTGTTCTTCCTCTCCTCTCCGTCTCCGTGCACCTTCCCCAACCCGACTCGACGGGATCTCTGCCTCCTCGGCCGAGCCGTCGAGGTGGGCGGGCCGGGTTAAAGATCACACCTTCTAGCTACTACGCTCTTCCTTCCCCTTCTTCTTCGCCCTCTGAAGTTTTTTTTCCAGTTCCAAGTCTCTTTATCTCTTGGCTCACCCTCGGTCTTGGTCGCATCCCGGCGCAGAGCTCTTGGCACTCGTCGGTTTGGTCGGCTTCCGTTCCTTCTTAGGGGATCCCTTTTTTGTCTTTTTTCTGGGGCGGTTTGCCTCTCTCCTCCTCCGCTCACTGTCGCTCTTTATCCCAATGGTCCCATCCTTCCACCATAAATCCTCCCAAGCTTCTCCTTTCCCCTTTTGCTGGCTTTGCTGCCACGTAACAATAGCACACACTTCCCTCCAAAAGAATTCTACATGGGAGGACTGCAACCTGTTATTAATGCTGCAATCTTGTCTCTCTCTTTCCTCTTCTTCTTACTTGCTTCAGCTGACCCTTCCCTTATTCTCGGGCTTGCTTCTGTGCCTAGCGGTGTGTTTGTATCCCTGTCTCTTCCTTCCACCAGCGCGGACGTTTCCTTTACTTCGGCGGTTCAGAGCACCAAAAGAGCGAGCGCTGCTCGGCCCAGTCTAGGTCCGACACACGCACGCAGTTCCCCGACTCCTCTTAGTTCGTGTTTGAGTCTCACGGCCACGTCGAAAAGTGTTGCCGTCACCCCACGATCGGCGGCCTGGCACCTTGGAAAGCAGCTTGGGGCAGTGGGAGCAGTGGGAGAAGAGGGGGGAATTTTCACACGAGAAGGGATTCGGAAACTACGGCCAGCCACTACCCTGGGAGGACAATCATGGTGACTGGAGATCCACCAAAGCAGCCAGAATGGCGGAGTGGCCATGTTTTCAAGATGCCGACGTGGTTTGAGCCTTTGGTAAGTCGTTGCTTTCCCCCAATGTGCGCCAGCTGGGGCCGGAGCCGGAGTTGGAGCTGGTTCCCGAACCGAAGCTAGGACCCATCCCGGCGCACCACTAGTCGACGCCACGTCGAGCACGGCCGGATTATAGCTGGCGGGGAGCTGAAATGCGCCCGGGATGCAGGGCGCCATGTCATTAGTGACAGATCGACGGACAGACTGACGATCCTCCCCGTCGCCATGCTTAGCTCATCGTCGGCATTCTATTCGGCGCAATGTTCATCACCAGGAGAAAGAAGTACTCTATTTTCCGCAAATCAGGGCACAGTCCCGGCAGCGCCAGCAGCTACTTCTATGACCGTATCGCCAGCTCCGCCGGTTCGTCGCCGACAGCACTGTCCCCCCGAACGTCGATCGACTCGGATGATGATGCGCTTCTCGCGGCCAGCGTAACCTCGAGCATCTCTGCGGGGAGGGCATCGCGTAATACGCACCCGCCCAAGACGCGGCGGCTGTTTGGGATATGGACGATCCGCACGCCCAACTCGTCGCGTTTCGCGCACCACTGGCACAGCCACGTGCTGCAGAAGTTCCCGTTCCTGATCGAGATGTTCTACTGGGTCGTGACATTGCTCTTCTACAAGTCGACCGCGATGTTGTCGCAGGTGTGGTATGGAGGCGTGAAGTCTCTGTGGGACGTGGCCCAGGGCCATGCTGTCTGCATTCTGGAGCTCGAGGCCGTGGCGACGGGCTACGGTGGTGCTATGGGCACAGAAAGGTGGCTGGAGTGGAGGCTACAGCAATGGTTCCTGGCTGGCGCAGACGCCGGCGACTGGAGGGGGGTGTGGTTGACGTTGCTGAACCGGTCATATGCTTTGATCCACATCCCCGGGACCGTTGGGTAAGTGTTTGTTCCCTATCTGGCTACGGGTCCTCGGCCCCCTCCCGAGCACATACCGGATGAGGGCACATACAGGACGAGAGCACTCGATGCTAATCCAACCGCACTCTTCTGTCTGGGCAGGTTCATCGCATACTACTACTGGGCCGCCCCTAACTTCGCGCGGTTCTCTACCGTACGACGAACCATGTCCCTGGTCAACTCCTTCGCCTTCGTCGTTTTCATCCTCTTCCCCACCGCCCCACCGCGATTCCTGCCGCCCGAGTACGGCTTCGTCGACACGGTCAACGCCGAGGACGCGCAGTCTGTCTGGATGAGCGGCAATTTCGTCAACAAGCTAGCCGCGATGCCGTCGATGCACTTTGGCTACGCCTTCTCAATCGGATGCACCTTCATCCTCGAGTCGGGCGTTTTATCCGGACTGTTTCGCAGTGCAAATCGCGCCCTGTTCGGCCACGACGTCGACGACATCGAGGCTTCCACGCCGGCGGTTAAGATCGGCACTATCGGCATCGGTTGCGGCGACGGTTACGACTCTGGCTCCGAAATAGGGGTCGACGAGCGCCTAGACGATGCCGTCTACCGCAGGTCCCCGGCCATGCGCATCTTCCTCTTCGTCTTTGGCGTTTTCTACCCATCCTGGATCCTGCTGGCCATCATGGCCACTGCGAACCACTACCTACTGGACGCCATCGTCGCCGCGCTGGCCGTGTTCGGCTCGTACTTCTGCAACCGCGTGTTGTTCAACTTCCTGCCCCTGGAGGACTGGCTCCTTTGGGCCCTGCGGCTAGAGAAGCCCATCCCCACCACGGGATGGGTGAAGCGAGACCTACCGCGGCATCTCCGCTGAGCACCGGCCAGCCAATTTTGGTCCCGCTTTCCCCATGTCTCCGATATGCATTATTTTGGGTGGTGGCGTTGGTCTGTTTCCTCTTGTCGTCATATTATCACCTCTCGGCATAGAAAATGTCTCGTCTAATCCGTCCGACCCCTCATTCCCTCCCAATCCTCATGTCTGTTTCACCGCCGCACCTGCATGTATACTGCTACGGAACGTGTGCGAGTCTCGACGATAATACCATACTGAAAAGGAATTCATTTGCATCTGGAGGAGCCCAAGGGTTTATACGGCTCTCCAGCTCAGATAGGGATTTTGTTTTGTTTCCTCCTCACCTTGTCATATCAATATTTTGATACCACTGCCCTGGATCACGGCCCACCCAGGCAAAACAGGCAATCCGATATATTCAATAGAGTCGGCTCTTCAAATTTCACGATACTTGCTTGGCATTACTTATCACCGCTTGCTGTGTCGATGCGCCTCAGATACCTGCCGCATAGCCCATATCTACAACGCCTCCGGGACAAAGTCCGGAGCTTAGGGCGTCAGCGACTTTCCGTCCCGGTTCCCTTCCACACATCCGGGCAGACAAGTACTTCTCCGTCGGACGGTAACTCACGTGAGATCATAGGTACCTAGTTGCTGCTGTGTAGCACACGCACGGCAGCTTCTGTTTCTCCCCATGCCACTCGCTGCAGGGACGCGCTCACTCGCCACCCACAGAGCCTCCCTGTCGCATTCGCTTATTGATCCTCTATTAACCTCCTCTCACTTCCTCGTTCTTAGATTTCCCGTGCCTGCAGCAGCCCACGGGCATGCAGGAGGTCACATTCGATGCGGCTCTATGGAAAGGGAGGTAGATATGTGGAGAATTGATCGGGTCTCGAAGCGACCGCTTTCTGACAGCGAAGCGCTGGCGGGGGAGGGAACGTCATTGTATGATCATCTAGGCATCCTATGGAACACACCTACCACACTAACCTCCGGGCTTACCAATCGAGACGGACCGGAGAATATAACCTACTCACAGGCGGGAACTACCGAAATTCTGCGACTCCGTTCCTGAGTGCCACGTGAGTGGGTTATCTCACCTAAGCTCAGCCGCATCAACATCAACTAACCCATGGATACTAGATAGCAATATTCGACAAAACTGCGGTTCTTAGACCCCAACACCCACATGCTCGCTAGCACGAGTCCGAATCCGAGTGTGAAAACAATGCGAATTCCGCGGTTTGTTTGCACTAACCCGCGGAGTGGCTGTGCAACGGTTCATGTGGCAGAAGAAGGCTGCGATTATCCACTCCCTGATTTATCTCGGTGTCATGCCATCCGCACGTGTGAGTGGTTGGCCGAAAGAGGCAACATCTTGCAGATACCTGGTATTTACACATCTGGGGAAATTACGAAGCGGCATGGCTTGGACTGAACTTGCTGGCGCGTTCGTGCTTGGCTTGCATCGACGAAATGTCTCCGAATACGTGGTGTGAGCATTTGTGAGCCTTGGCAGCTTCGTAGCCGCGATTGTTCATGACCCTTGTCTGGTGAAGTTGTTGTCGAATCGAGGAAGTTCTGCTCAGGACAGGGCTGAGATGTCATCTATATATAAAAGGGATGGAAAGCTGTCCAGATGAGACAGGGTGAGTGGATACACCATAGGGTAGCACGCTATCGCAAACGAGACGGAATACATCATCACCAGTCTACAGCCGTTTCATTCGCTTTATTATCACACATACAGTACTTCGAAAAACAATGCGGTCTTTCACGGTGAGTCCCGACCCTCCCACGTATCCTAAACCGATCCATCGGATCCAAGATCAACACATGGCGCGTCTTCTTCTGCTCCCAAATCACAGCGCTTAAAAGCAGTGCTGACTAAATATATCACATCTTTCCATCCAGCACCTGGTGCGATTCCTCGCCTTCGACGGCAGGACCTACTACGGCAACGCCATACTGCCCGCGGGCGTGACAGACATCGCCAAAGCCGAGCAGGCCCACCTGATCACGGGGGACGTATTCAGCAAGCACGACGTGACGAACAGGGCCGTCAAGATCAAGCACCTCCTGTCGCCGCTCGCCCCAGAGCAGTCCCGCACGGTGAGATGCTTGGGGCTTAACTATCTGAGTCATGCTCAGGAGGTATGTTGACGAATCGCCCGGCCCTTGCCCCTGATTGTCCCCAGAGAGGCAGAAGGAGACTTTGACGGGAGTTCTAGGAGATACTAGAGTTGCTAACGAGGCGACGACGCGCGCCATGTCTAGATGAACACCACCATCCCCGAGTGGCCCATCGTCTTCGTAAGTGTTTCCCTTTCCCTTCCTTTGTTTCGCTCTCAAGTCTCACACTCCGCCCACTCCGATACTCTCTCTGGTCTCTGGTCTCTGAAACCCGCTGACGCGATGCTTTCCCTCTCCAAAAAAACAGCTCAAACCCCAAACATCCATCGCCGGCCCCCTCGACCCGGTCCCCATCACCGCCGCGGCCCAGACGGTCCCGCTCCTGGACTGGGAGACGGAGCTCGTGATCGTGATCGGCAAGAGGTGCAGCGAGGTGCCCGAGGCGCGCGCCGTGTCCGAGTGCGTGCTGGGCTACTCGGTCGGCAACGACGTGTCGCACCGTGACTGGCAGATCTTCAAGGGCGGCGGCCAGTGGTCGCTCGGCAAGGGGTTCGACGGGTGGGCGCCGTACGGGCCGGGGATTGTGTCTCCCAGCGTGGTTGGGGACGTGCAGAGGCTGAATATCAGTGCGAGGGTTAATGGGGTTACTATGCAGGTGAGTTGTTCCGCTACTTCCATCTTTAAGGTCCATAGAGAACGAGAGCCTCGGTTGTTCGTTCCAGTTTGGCGGGCGATTTATGCTTATTTGCTGCCCTGGCCGCCGAGAGTAGAGAACTGGGTGAAAGAGGAGGTAGCAACGGGGCGGAAGAGGCGAGAAGTGGCGAGATAGACCTGTGCGGGACAAGAAACTCTGGAATGACTGGGCTGACCATGAGAGTGTGACACCGAAACAGGACGCGAACACCTCAGACATGTTCTTCAAAGTACCGTACCTCGTCTCGTTCCTCAGCAAGATGTCGACCCTTCTCCCCGGCGACCTGATCTTCACGGGCACGCCTTCGGGCGTCGGGGCGGGACATCGGCCGATGATCTGGTTGAAGGACGGGGATGTGGTCGAGGTTGAGCTGCAGGGCGTGGGGGTCTGTACGAACAAGATGGTATTTAAGAAGTGATGAATGAGCGGGCGTGCCGCGGGGGCGGGATACAAGGAGGCTTTGGAGGGGCGCATCCACGCGATTCGGTTGGTGATCGATGAGAGCAGGGTGTGGATCGGGTGGTGGTGGGCGGGTGGATGATGTTGTGCATGAAGTTCTGCTTACGGGACCAGCTGTTCAACCAGCAGGGTCGTGGGTCTAGTACATGTCTGTTGCATTCCAAGGCGTTTTTTGCCCTCTTCCATAGGTAGCTCCTGTCGCGAGTTTACATTTCCATACTCCCTGTGCTAGTCTCGATTCGTGATTGGTCCGTTTCTCATGGCTCATTCAACTCGGCTTCGCCTAGGTTCACGACATCGGATGTCTGATAATACCTCTTGGACGGAGGTGCGTTCTTCGAAACGTGGCGGCGTATGATGACGAGAACTGAAATTAGATAATGTGATGTAGGCATGTCGAAGCTTTCTCTCCATTTGTTCTTCTCTCGCATTTCCCCCTTTCTGCGCGTCAACGTCGTCACAGTGTTGGCACCGCTAGCTACAGGGTCCAATTGCCCGTTTTGGCGGTTCAAGTGAAACGTGGTTGGCCCGCCCAAGTTTCCAATGCCGGTTGACGCCTTGCGTTTCAGGCATCAACACCTTGGAGCGTTTCAGGCATCAACACCTTGGAGCTAACTCCAACCCCTGGTCAGAGCTTCAACCCCTCAAACAAGCTCTCAGCCATCGAATTTTTTCAAGCCACCACACCAGCTGGTGGCAGCTTGCCTGGAGCTTCGTCGTCCCACCAGGCGACAGCGTTCTTTCCCATTCACTACACCTCCTTGATTTCTGCTGCTGGTTCTATTTATTGCATAATTTTCCTCCCATTCTTCGGCACTCGTTATTAAAATTCGTTCCAATTGGTACTCCACCAGATTCTAACCAATCTTGTTATCGCACCGATCGATTAGGTTGCGTTGCCCCTGCGCTGTTCTTTCCCAGCCCAGTTCTCTGCCCATCATCGGCTATTTGTCGCAAACTCGATCTTGAGATGATCTACCTATCTTTATCCGCTCACTTTGTTGTACCTCCCTAATTCCACTCCTTTCTACAGCGCGCATTCGAAATGGCCAACAAGCACGCTGAGGACATCGAGGAGTTGCCCGTCAACCCTGGCGACGTCGAGATGGGCGAGGGCGAGGAGGAGAGCGCGAGCGCGGCGCTCCCTTTCCACGGCGAGGATACCGAAGACGCCCCGGCGCCCCGCGTACCCTATGTCAGCTACCTGGCGAGCCCCGTCGTCACCCTCACTGTTGGCGCCGCCGGCGAGTCTGGCGAGACCGTCCTTACCGCCCACCAAGCTCTGTTGACCCAGAGCCCTTACTTCGTCGAGGCTTGCGCCGAGTTCGGTGATAATGGTTCGGTAAGTTCCAGGGTACTCTCCTCTCCTCAACTTTGCCGATCAAACTGGGCTGGCCAACTTAACTTCAGCTGGACACCGGACTCCCTTACCACGACACAGCTAACCCTTTACCCTCTCTCCCTTTCTTACCCTCTCTCCTAGCCCCGCCGCATCGACCTCTCGATCGAGGACGTCGACGCCGTCGGCTGCTTTCTCGAGTACCTGTACACGGGCGACTACTTCCCGCGCAAGATCGCTGGCGCGCGCAAGCTCGAGTCGGACCCTTCCCAGCCTACCGTCGACGAGACGGGCGACCAGCTGCTCAAGCACGCGCGCGTCTACACGCTCGCCGAGAAGTTCCAGGTCAACGTGCTCAAGTCCCTGGCCAGCTCCAAGATCCACTGCGTCAACTCAACGGCTAAAGGAGAGATCGCGTACGCGCGCTACGTCTACGCCCACACCGCCAAGGACGACGCCGTCATCCGCGCTCCCGTCGCGAACTTCTGGGCCATTCGCTCGCATACGCTCCGGTCCGAGGCTGAGGACGAGTTCCGCACCTTGTGCTTGGAGCACCCCGAGTTCGGATACGATGTGCTTAGTACGTTTTCTCTTTTTTCCGTCCTCTGCGTGCTCACCTGGCTCCCATTCCCCTTGGCGCTACCCTCTCTTGCCGCGCACCCCACACCGCACCCATCTGTCAGCATCCTCGCTAACGATTTTCCTCTGCTCTGTCACACAGCCCGCGTCCTCGACGAGAAGCTCAAGCGCGAGCAGGTCAGCAAGCAGCACCCCGCTATCGGCGGCAACCAGCGCAAGCGGCCCCGACACAGCCAGGCATAGGAGCCGCCCGATCGGTCGTCATAGCCCTCTCAGCCTTCGTTCTCGACGACGGCGACGCCGCCTGCACCACTCCTCGGACTCGGCTGTCTCCGGCACCGCCCCCGCCGCAAGGGCCGTCCGCGCCATCCTAGACGCGATCTGTGTATAACATGTTTCGAATATAAAAGAAAAGCGGAATCAAGAAAGTCAGAGAGAGAGAACCCAAAACGTGAGGCAGCGGGAGAAGGTCGTGGAGTCTTCTCTTCTTTCCTTCCAAGAAATGCTATTTCCTTGCATCATCTACGGCCGCTCGCTAGGCCAACACAAGCCGATTAGAATTTGGGGCGGGATGGCGCTTTTGGGGAGAGAGCGGTCTCTCCGCCCGTGAAATTTGGCTGAACTGAAGGAGAGATGTGGGACATGTACCAAACGCTGGCGAGCGAGCATATGGTATATAAAGCCGTGGTTGCTCTTCTCTCCAGTTGAGAGGAGACCGAGATGGTTGCCTTGTACTGTGCGATGTGAGTGTACGTGGCTGTGGCTTTCAGGAGTTAGGTTGGTTGGGTCTGCTTGGATGGGGGTTGGGCGTACTCTTTATGGTTTGGACAAGGGGGCTACTTCACTGCACAACAGCGCTATTGCATCTCTGTCGCCTGGAAGTCCAGGCGACTGTGTACACTACCACAATAATTCCTATTCGGCGTGTAGAGATAGGTGGAGGTCGCAGGCAGGTCTCATATTGTATATGCAGTCTGGCTCTTCTTCGGGCTCTTATTTTTGTATCTCGCCCCGCATCACCAACCGTGCCATGGTGCGTAAGTGTCCAGATGACCTCTACGATACGCCGCACTCGTGTTTGCGATGTCTACATGGCGTCTGCATGGCGTCAGTAGTGCAAAGCTTTCTCTGCCGTGCACAGCAGCCGCGCTACTGCACCCCAAGAATAGCGCTGGGAGCACGGTCTCTCGCGGGATTGGTCGCGCTAGTCCTTAGTGTGCAGCGCAGCACCACTGACACAGCACGACTGGTTTCCGACTGCAACACTTCACAGGAGCAACACCAACATCCTCCCCATATGGTCACCAGGGGCGAACCAAGGCAGGCGGGTTTGTCCCACCGACCTCTGCGAACTCATTCTCCCTCCAAAGGTACATAGGGGTTGCACAACGACGAATGTTAAAAAATGCAATCGATTCCGATCGACCTAGTACGTTCTTTTGTGAATCCTGCTTTAGTAATAGCTGGCCGTCTCGTCCAGGTTGGCTGTTACCATATATCATAAGTGACGGGGCTTGTGGGGCAGAGTGAGGCCATCATCAGAGTGATGACTATGAAAGTGTGGAAGTCCGCGAAGAATGTTATTCTCCGCCCACCGGACAGCCTCCCCACAAGTAGAACTACCTCGAAACCTCCATTTTCTCACCCGAAAAACAAGACCATAATGAAAGAAAGGAAAATGAGAGCTTCAGAGAGGGTGAGAACGTCCTTTCTACGATGAGCAAGAGCCGATAGCAAAGCAGCCCACCCTCGCCTTCAATCCCGCACGCATCTCAGAGCCCGTCCTTGCTTCGCTTCAAAGCTCCTCGAACGTACCATCGGCGTTGGCCACGGTGTACGTCGGGTAAACCCAGTTGCCAACTGAGAATTTGTCCGGCCCCGCGTACTTGGCGTCCCGCAGCTCGGTCCAGTCGATGTAGCGGAAACCCTCCTGCGAGCAGTGCTGGCACTGCTCCGAGAAGCGCATGTAGCGCGAGTTGAGGTACATCTTGCCGCCCGAGAGCGTGTCGTTGGACGCGAACCGCTGCGGAGCCCAGGCCCAGTCGACCATGTCCGTCTTCGCCGATCCGTTTCCGAGCGCGGTGTTGGCCACGTTGCAGTTGCCGATGATCGTCGCGTCGAAGGTGCCGTTGGGAGCGGGGGTCGTGCCGGTGCAGGTTGCGGGGGAATGGTCGGGCCAGTAGGCCATTGTGAACGCGAAGCTTGAGGGGAGAAGGGGGAAGGGGATGTTAGTTGCTGGAGTAGGAGAGTAGTGATGGGTGGGGGTGGGAAGGAAGGGCTGATGGATGGATTGTTTGGTGGCGGCGAGGCGACAGAGACGAAGCTGGTCGCAGCATCCGTCGACTGCCGACTACCGACCGTCCACCAACTGGTCGATGGATGGATGTGCGGTTGGCTGGCTGGCTGGGGTGCGTCATTCTGAAGTGGTCGATGTAAAGCAAGGCTTGACTTACGAGGCATTGCCGTTCGCGAGCGAGGCCGTGAAGCCGGTGATGTTGAAGTCGGCCTTCGGGGTCGTGAAGACCTCGGGCACTTGCACCTTGGATTTCGAGCTGGCTAAGCCGCTGGCGACCAGGGCCAGAAGGACGAAGAGGGTCTTGTAGCACGACATGATGAAAGAACTCGCTTTCTTGTTCTGTGAGGTGTTGATGATTGTTTTGATGTGTCTTTCTGCCAGAATGCCTGCGACAGGAAAAGGGAAAGAGAAAAGAGAACAGGCCGGATCCAGAGGTGAGGATTGGTGGAGGGAGGAAGATGGTGCGGGAGCGAAGAAAAGCCTGGGGGTGAGGAGAGGTAAGGAAAGGGGGCTCGCGGCGGGCAGCCGGTACATCACTCGCACCGCAGAATGAGGGGATGTTGCCTCAGGGCATGCGCACATGTGTCATGTTTCGGTTTGTGGCCTCGTGGTCGCCTCATCACGACCGTTGTCTCCCATCTGATCTTTTCGGGGTATCGTTACTGGCCGCTTTAGAACCTTGATTTCAAGGGCTCCAAGGTATCAAACACCCTGATAGACAGCAACGCTCAGCTACGATTTACGGCCCAACACCGGCTTCCATGTCATCTACGAAATCCCTTCCTTCATCTTCCTTCCTCCTTGGTATAGTGTCGAGCGTTCACCGTCAGGGGCTAGTAGGACGCTCATTAACAAGGCATCAACGCGATAGGCAGAACTTCACTGGCGGCGAATATTGTCACACGGTCTCAAGTTTGTTGCAAAGTACAGAGTCAATTACAGAAGAAGGCTCTAGATCCCGTCTGCCTCCGGATATAGAAGACATCAGAGGAATCGCCCAGCGCCCCCAAGTCCCTGGCTCGCCGCAAGGAGCCTGCTCTGGGCGATGAAGCAGCTGCTCTTCTTCCGCTCCAAAGCCGCTTCCGTAGTCTCCCGTTAGTCAGTCCGGTTATTTCCAGTCTGGATGATCGAGCTGAATCCTCCCCTTCTCGCGACTGGCGCTGCCACCCCTGATACGTGGTTTCCTGCTCTTTCGTGCAGACGCCTTCTCCACCGAGCCGCGGCGTCCGTCGCCCATGGCCCAGCCAACTGTTTGCCAGATGGAGACGGTGATGGCGAGAGTCCACATAGCGGCGATGCCTACCGCAACCAGGCCTCTATCACCCAAAAAACGATCCATGGTTTTTGGGTTTGGGTAGGTGGATGGTAGTAGGTAGCTGCCTGTCAACTTGAGAGCGTTGAAGATCTGATTAGACTCTTCTTCAAAGCAGGAGAGTCTGTCCGCATTCGATGGGCTCGGTAGCATCCTGGTTAGCAGCTAGAATGGGTTGCACAAACATTCTGGCCGTTCCAGGTTTATATTGAACTTACACACACTAATACAGCATCCAGAGCTGAACGAAGACTCCATGACAATGAGTGGTGGGTCACTGTTCCTTTGCTCGAGTACAAAGACTATGGCAATTCTGAGGCAGCATTGATGCCATTGTTCCTTACTCTTTGCCAGTGAGAGACAAGGGCGTCTCGCATCTCTGACCACAATCGACCGCGGTTGCACAACCATCCCCTTTGTTATGCAACCATATCCTGGCGGATAATGTCCCTTTCATAGGTGCATATAAAGCTGCTTGCTGGCGATTCTGGATCTTCAAATTCTGCTTCACCAAAGCCCCTCTATCTCGCACGCGCACATCCTCTCAGGTAGGTTCGAAACCAACAAGTAGTGTCACAGCCTCTTCGTTCGTCGGCACTTCCGTGTTGGTCCGGCTCTTGATCTCCATCTACACCCCCTCCTCCTTTCCATTGCCTCTGAGCAGCACCAAGCTTGCAGCCACCAAATAGCAGGCGACCTTCCCCTCGAGAACTTCTTCTTCAAGGAGCTGGGCCCCAACACATGCTCCTACGAGGAAGCCCACGCGCTCCACTGCGCCGCCGCCACTGAGTGGTTCCAGCGGCGTCGAGACGCATTCAAGTCCGTCAATCTCGTCGAGCTGGATTCCGCCCACGTTGCTGTGTACAGCACGATCGTCGCCGGCGGGTCGCTCAGCTGGACGCTGCACGAGCATCATGAGTGGGCTGGCTGGCCATGCCCCGGGGCAGCCTCCCCTGCGCTATACCAAGCTCAAGGGTTATCGGTTCTTCAACCAGGCGCTGGATAACGTCGACGTTGTGCAGGGCGACATTGCCACGCACCGCCTGTTCTACACTGAGGTAGGTCGGCGCCACGCGGAGGCGGTTGAGAACATGCTGTCACGCGCGCCGTACACGGATCTCGAGTCCGCCCCCGAGGGTTGCATCTTGCTGAGCGAGTTCGAGGGCTGGCTGCAGGGTTTGATGATTCCAGCGGCGCAGCCTGGTGAGCATGGTAGGCGTGAACCTGTCCAGGCGCTGGCTGACACGACAGATGCTGACAGCATTTGTTCGTTCACAGCGGAAGTGCGCGAGTTCATTAACAGATTAGACGACGATATAGAGTCTCCCCCACCTCTCCCACGGTCTCCCGATTAGCATGAGGCCGCGCGGTCGTTGATTGCTGTGGTACGCGGCGCTCGTGAGTTCACAGAGGAAGGGCTGCTCGAGCACATGAATAACCTGCGCGGATAGACAGGACTCGACGACGGCTCAGGTGTCGGGCTCATCACCAGACACAGTCCGCGATCACTACCACCAAAACTCGGATAAGATTGTCGGCCTCCAGGGGTCTCGGTTCTAAGCTTTTCGTTCCCCTAATACTAGACCTCCACCACTATTAAATCCCATCATGTTCACCCTTCTAAAATCCTCTCTGTAGTTCTTTTGCTTATCAGTGAATAGACGCAAAGCAGCTTAACTCTTTATCCCGTTGTAATAGTGAGAAACCCGGGTTTGAGAAACGTGATAGGTCTCATCGTCAGACTGGCATGCAGTGGCTACAATAGCTCTCGTCTGGACACGCAGCTGGCGAGGAGCCAAGCGCCCAACGTACGTGAAAGACATTAGTACTTTTTTTTGAAGCTCCTGGAGGCACTTGGGGCTGCCCTCACTTCCCTGATATTCCTTGACGATCTTCTAGCCCGGAACACGTCGCTTGTGTCGCTATCGATCTCGCGCTCGAAGCTTTGCCACCGGTGACCCAGGTTGGAACCTGGAGTCCACGGGCTGCTTTGACCGACCATTGTGCCACCAAGCATGTTCAAGGGCACCTCTAAGATAAAGCTTATTGGGGAAGAGTTCTATCTATTTCTTTATCGTTCTCTAAGTTTCAAGCTTCTTTGTCCTAATGAATACAATCAAAGCACCAAAGCGCAACCAGCCCTTCTAAGTCCCTTTGTCTAGCTTACTGACTGGCCACATAAAGACGGCCATGATCCTCCCATCCGCATCTGAGGACAAACCGTGATAGTGGATACCCAGGTCGCCTTTTCCAGTTGAGTTATTAGACCCACGCGACAGGCCTCACACTCACCCACCACCCACTCGTTGAGAACATCACTCGCTACTGTCATCCCGTATTACTCTTGACACTCGTTTGTAACACAGTAGAAATCCTCTGAAAGGGATTCACTGATAAACCAGTACCACCATCGTCACAGTTATCATGCCAAACTCACAAGACTATATTTGCCTCTGCGACCCCCGCCCGGGAGTCGACGGCGACGTCCACCGTCCCTTCCGTATCACCCCCGGCACCAACGTCCTCTCTTATCTCCCCCCATCTTCCTCCCTTCACGTATATACTGAAAAGTACATCCGTGACAGTCCCATCCTCATCAAAGCGCGTCAAGCGATGCTCCGCGAGATCGGACTAGCCGACGAGCCGAACCGGCGCATCGTATCAGCTTGCCCCGCCCCAGATGGATCCCGCCTCACTTTCTTCGAGCACTGGTCGACGCCTCTCCACCCCGACCTTGCCAACGGCGACAACGGCATGGCTGTCGTAGTAGGAGAAGTTTTCCACATGGTCCCCTTCGAGACAGTCAGTCTCCTCCAGGCCGACAAAGCCGACAGGAGGACACTCGACCGCTGCTGGGCCGAGATGGACGCCTCCCGGAAGGCGAGGAGGGAGATCAACGAGCTGCGGGAGAAATGCGCGCTCTTCGGGGGGTTCTCGACCGCACCAGAGGGGTACGTGCTGCTGCCGTGGGCGAAGGAGGAGCTGGACGAGGCGGATTATGCGTACATCTGCGCTGCTGAGGGGAGGGACAGGGCTGATCAGATATCACCGAACATCGAGCAGGCCGCCGCTATGGCGACTATGGCGGCTCTCATGGATGATGCGGGCGTTGTTTATCCGGGGGGCTCGGGGTCGTCTGGTTGATGATCGAGGGGAGAACAAGGGAGTGACTTGCACAAGTGTGCTGTGCTACCTACACAACCGTGCCAAGTGGTGCGGTCTCGGAGTCCACAGACCACAACCAAGAAACGCCTCGCCGTTCCAAGATAATATAACGTGCGTTCTCCCATATGGAAGTTATATCATCACTTCTTTAGCATGTCGTGCGTGTGTAATAACGGCCGGCTCAAGCCGTCCCACCCATTGTGATTCCTCTCGATGTGCGTTGTGAATCAAGTGTTGATGATCACAACATGTTGCCAGCACACGTGGGACACAAGTGACGAATGCACTCACAGGGCAGACAACTGGTCACTGGCCTTTCCTCCTCCGGCGTGAATCACTACGAGAACGAAGTCACACCAAAGCACTAACCGCCAAACACATTTCTTTCCCTCTTCCCTCTTATCATGCCCATAATATATCTACGCCGTGTGTCGGCCACGCCCCCAATCTCCTCCCAAACCCCGATACTCTCTGGTTCCAGTGCAACTAGCCTGCTATTCTGCTGGGTGTCACCAAGACTATACAAATCGCTTTTGAACCTTCCTTCACCGCTCCTAGTGACTCTAACTAAACCTCAAGATGCTTCCCCCGCCTCAAAATCCTAAGCTCCTACTTCGGCGCGAGTCGCCGGCCACATCCGGTGCGGCGATACTCGGCTACTTCCTCGCCGGGATAGCTATCATTCTGGTTGCCTACTACTTCTACCTCAAGGCTAAGGATAGGCGGGCGGGCGGCAGGCGGGAGAGCCGTCGTGGTGAGAGAAGGGAAGGGGATGGCAATGCCGTGCAATCAGATCATTGGTCTGGTAATACCAGCGTTGCCGACGCTTAACACCGCCACCAACCAGGCACTTTCGCCTTTTCGCGTGGGTTTCTTTGGAGGTCGCTGACTTGCTCGGATTTCCATAACATTCCTCTCCTGTAGTACTGATATTGTCGGAGGAACGCACATTTAAGATCAGAGAACACTGCCTAGGGTACACAAACTCAGTCAGTTGAAGGGAAGGGAGACTCAACGCCCCTGAGTCTACAAGTAAAAGCCAAGTTGCAACATACCGCGTTGCTCAACCCAAGCTCTCAGGAGCCAGCCTCCAACGAGACGTGGCGAGGTTACTCATGACTCTAAGCGAACAACCACACGGCAAAGGAGAGTCAAACTGGTGATATGAATCCTCTTGTTGACTCCTCAGGCATTATCAGTCAGAACTCCACGTTCTAGCCATGTAGACCGTTTGATAGCCTCTTTAATAAAGCGAGCCATCTCCCTCATCAGCTTTTCTTTCATGGCGTACCGCCTTAAGATTTAAGATTACTGGCCAAGAAATCCTGGAAGTCTTCGACCTGAGCCTTCCGTAACTCAAACCATCGCTCCTTCGCCCAGGTATTTCTCACCAGCCTGAGTGGTGTCTTGAGCTCGCCAACGCCGCCCCATACCTTGTCGCTGACTTCAACGAGTTCACGATGCCGCCGCAACCGCCACGAGCACAACCTAAATCCTAATGAAGCCCGAGTCACTTGCGGGATCAAGCTGGGCGGTCACCGGGTACACTTTCGCGGGCATCTTCTTTGGCCTTCTTCTCATCTGTTACTACAAGCATCTTTGGCAGAGCACTGAAAGAGAGGAACATACATGGATTTGGGAGATGGATGGAGATGGGGTGTAACTTGCTCCTGAACGTTACCGCGGAAGATTCGGTACCGATTGATATTTTTTACTTCCAATTGTACCCAGGCACCTAAGATACCAGTGACTCCTGTCAGTCACTACAAGATCTCCTTTGTAGAATAGGCGATAGCGCTGTGGATTTGCCCAGGGCGTTGGGAAACAATGCAAAACGCAGACGTACCATAGTAAAGCCGGGCAGCATCAAGTTACAAGGATTTCTACATGTCTGTAACCCACGCCCCGAGACGTTCAGTTCAAGCCGTCCAGCGTAGCATAAATACTACAACGGTCGAACACTTCCAGCCTTCTCCCACCTCCCAGTTCTGTCTCCCGTCCGCCTCGCCACCTAGACACCCAAAGCCAAGCGACGTCCCGAACTGAATCCTACAGAAGACGGACTGGACCGACTTCGACATCCAACACCCTTCGTCCGAGTCTCTCTATACCAACAAACAGACCTGCCACAGCCAGACACAAAACCAAAGCGCACCCAAACGGCAACCACCCCAACGGCCTCGGCCTTCAGCGCCGCCACGTCCTCAGTCGCGCCGGTCGTCTCTTGCCCTGCCGCCCCCGCCCTGCTGACAACCATCTGCGACCCCGACGCCACCCCGACGCTCCTGCATTGGGGCGTGCTTTTCCTCATCTGCTACATCGGGTTCTGTATCCTGTGCGCCGTCATCCTGCACTGCATCGTCCCCGCGTTCCGGTACTTCTGGCACTTCTTCAATACCGGCGGCACTAAGGAGGAGAAGGAGGAGGAGAAGACGAAGGAGAAGGGGGAGGAGAAGACGAAGGAGAAGAAAGAGCCGTCCATCATCATGAACCAGGCTGTTGCGACCTCGGAGGAGATCCCGATTCGGGAGGAGGAGTAAAGCGATGTCTCTTGGCCGTCGGACTACTCGGACGGCGAGGATAAGAAGAAGATGGAGAAGAAGAAGTGCTGAGCTGAGCTGAGCTGAGCTGAGCTGAGCTCCCTATGGTGTAGGTGTTGCCGCTTGGCTCGTTCCGTCTTGCCGTTGGGCCATCACTTAACTCGCGAATGATGGATGATATCGAGACAACGATGGCCTGCTTATGCTGGCAAAGAGGTAGTAGATAGCGATTCATAAATATTTTCGTCTTTGACTTCTCGTCCCAGGTGCCTGCTTCTCCGCAATCGAAGGCATCTATCTATCCATTCGTGCTGCTGATGATGATGTCTTGTCTCGAGTCCTCCCAGAATTTCTCAAACTGCCACCTCTCCACAACAGTCTATCCTTCTTTTCACACCCTGAAGTGCACGAAAGCCACCAGTTTCTCTCCACATATCCCGTCCTAAGTAGTATCAATGACCGGCCCTGATCTGGACCTTTTTTCCCTTACACCCAGACTGACTGACTGGCTGGCTGGCTGGCTGGCTGGGATCCCTGGCCAGCCTCTGGCCTCTCGTGTAACTCCTTCCATGTGTAGGTGAGTAGGTACCTAGGCACGCACCTAGGTAGGGTTGTATCCTCAAAAAGATGGTGTGGCACTTAATATCCCAAGGCGAGCGAGGAGAACCCCCCCCCCTCCTTTTTTTTTCGCTCGCCTGCTCGGGCCTCGGCTGATGGAGCGAGGATGGAGGAGGGGGTGGGTTCGAGGGGTGGCGGCGTTGCATTTTGCTCCTGAGCTCGACTCAACACCTTTTCGGCTCAGATCTTCTTTCCCCCAATCTGAGTCGCCTTACCCGGACTAATAATACTAGCTACCTAGGTATATATTATGTTCGTGAACGGTCTGAGTTGTCCTGGTGCAATTGAGCAAGTTCCGGCCGACCGGATTATTTTGATGATGATGATGATGATGATGATGATGATGATGATGATGATGATGATGATGATGATGATGATGATGATGATGATGATGATGTATTTAACGTCTGAAGTCGGAATCTGCCCGAGATCCCTGCCTCCCGAGGGGCATAAGACGTGCTAGCGACTACCGAGCGACTATATACAAGGGACTAGTGCTTGAATGTGAGGTTAAAGAGAGGAAACGCAAACACAGAACGAGGAATAGCTAGCATATCATGCTCTGGGGCGTGGTGCCCCATTGCGTACGTGTTCTTCAAGCCGCATTCCCGCTCCCATATTAATTCGGGGCTGGCGCTCGGCATTTCGTTGCTTCCGTTTGTGGCGGCTGCTGTGGGCTTTTTAATGCTATATCTGTCCTTGAGGAAGGAGACGGTTGGTTGTCGTGGGAGCGAGCGATACTGGTGTGCCGCGTCCGGAAAGTCAGCCGCTTAGAGGTCCTTGAGCCTTTTGCGGGTGGTGGATGGTTATTATTTGGTTTATGCGCTCATTGGCGCCTTCTTCCAGGGGCATATCTCTGTGAAGAATTTGGTTGTTTTAGTGAAGTGTTCGAACAGCTCCGGTTTTTGGATTAAGCGTTTCCAGTATTCGTATCGGTTGCTCTCAGGAGCTGGGTCGGCCTTGGGCCAGGAAGTACGGAGCTGGCGTGCCTTTCGGCAATATACCATGTGCGCTGGGGTTCGGTCTTCCCCGCAGGAGCAGGGGGGGTTTTCGGCGTGGTCGAACTTCTCGTGGTACCACTGAAAGTCTCCGTGACCGGTCCGGGCAGCGATAAGCTGGTGGAGGGTGCGGCGTGGGAGGGAGAGGGCTGGGGGGGCAGGAGGTGTGCACCTCCGTAAGCCCTAGTTCCTTATATCGACTGGTGGTCCCTTCCTTCCACCAGTCGTTCCAGGCGTTCCTCCCGAGCTTTCTGGCCATTCCTTTAACCCCTGCGACCGTTGGAGCCCCTTTTGGGCGGCCGGATAGCTCGGTCCCTTCCTTGGCCAGCTGGTCGGCCGCCTCGTTTCCTGCCACCCCCTCGTGGCCGGGTACCCACTTTACCCGGATCTCGCGGCTTTCTCCAGAAGCTTGGAAGAGTCGGAAAGCCTCTTGTGAGCTATCTGCTGGGTGTCCTTTTAAGGCTGCACCGACGGAGCTGTTGTCCAGGCAAACGTGGACTATAGGGGCTGTAGTGAGCCGGAGCGCGTGCCTCAGGCCCTGCCATGCCCCGACTGCCTCTCCGTCAAACACCTCGGCTGGTTCTGGGAGTCTCCCTCGGCCTTGGCCGATATTGGTTTCGTCCCTGACGATGACGTATCCGTTCCCAATTGCTTTCCCGTTCTTAGACCCGTCAGAGTACGCGATGACCTCGTTCGGGGGCAGCGCCTTAGCCCATTTCGTAAATGCCTTTACTGCTGCCTTCTTTCGATAGGCGACGAACGGTTTGGGCTCGGCCCCGGATTATTTTGAAAGGGTTTGGTTGTTGCTTTCGGGGCAACCTGGGCCGGCCACCTGGCTCAGAATGCTATCAAATTGATAATCTGGGAGATCCAGCGTAGGACGCATAGAGAAGGGAACATGTACCCCGCCAGCGCGCCGACAACGAAGGCGGCGATCAGGATATCGCTCTGGTCAGCAGCAGCAGCCGCCGCTTCCAATCTCTGTCTGTTGCGCTTGTCCCTTACTCCATGGGCGGCTGTGGCGGCGTCGTCGCGATTCGGTTTCGGCATGATCGGATATCTTTTCGATTTCTCTCTCTGCCTATTCGGGCCTTTGGATTGTTTTTGGAGGATTGGGAAGCCGGGAGGAAGGCACTTAATGTGCGGTCTAGACCCCCGCGCCGCTCGCTAAGCTGGCAGCCATCCTATGCGGGCGACTCGTTACAAAGAATCTCTTTGTGAGGCATCATGTCGCCCGGTGTGAGTCAAGGGTGAAGAGCGGTGTGCACGTGGGCCTCGCGTGAAAGGTGTTGACGTAACAAAGAAACTCTGGCAAGGTGCTTCTCCGACGGCAGCTCGTGTTGCTCAAGTCAGGTCGTATATACCGAGGTTGGCTGATGGTTTAGCTACAACGCGCGCGAAATATTGTAATAGATGTTGAATTATCCAGTCTTCAGAGAATGCTAGCATTCTGGCTGGTCAATTTACTTGTCCGATATGGCGGTTTTCTTTCCTTGTGCTCCCTAATATGTCGTTCGTCTGATGACAATCTCAGCCGACCAGCACCGCCCATCCCATTCCAGACCTCACTCTGCCCTCCTGACCTTCTTTCTTTCAACAAGACCGGTGAAATACAAAATATTTACTCCCTCGGTGGCCGGTACGGCTCGTCTGGCACCCAAGTCTGCACAGGCTGCTGCGGCTGCTCCAGCGTGGTGATGGGCTGGAGGATGGTGATGTAGGTGGTGACGCGCGTGGGGAGCGGGTCGTCGTAGGAGAAGATAGTGGTGAGCGTCCTCGTCACCACGGGCCCGTTCTGGTTTCCGCCTTGGGCTGGGGCCTTGTAGTCGTTCGGCACGCATTGGGAGTACCACTCGCTGCACGTGGATGGTGTCAGTGTATGCTGCCCTTTTCGCCTTCGGAGCGCCAATATTCCATTGAGATGGTGTTGGAGTCTGCTTACTTCCCGTCGTTATGGCAGTAGTTGCCGAGGGGGCAAGCTGTTGCTCCTGAATATGTCCGTCCGCCGCCTAGTGGTAGGTTGGTTGCCACGTTAACTTAGCTTCATGCGTGTCATACACGGGATGAGAGGGGCATGGGAGCGCAAGAGTTCGCTTGACGTACATTGCCCCCACACGCTCTGTGTTGCCCCAGCGGGCGGGTTCTGAACGCGAGTGGGCTGTTGCACGGGAGCTGCGGTGGTCTGTTGCTGGGCGGTCTGCCACCACGGCGGTCGCCTCCTGCCTTTTCCCCACTGTGCCATGCTGAAGTCCGCCGCAGCAGCCAGCAGAAAGACCTCGAAACGCATGTCTGCTGTGTAGTTGGGCGAGCTCTGTACCTAGGAGATGTGATAAAGGCAAGAAGGCGCAAGATGGGCAGGTATACCTAGTAGGTAGGTGATGTCGGCGAGTCTTGTCGAGACGGGCCCATGTGATGGTGCTCCGAACAAGGGGTCGTCGAGATGGAGAAGAGGTAGGGCATCATATATATAAGCATTGTGTCCGAGATGATTCTGGTTTCACGAACAGGGGGATCCCTGCTTGGATGCTCGCCCACAACCGGGAAACTCTGCCAAGCTAGCGGGCTGCCGGAGCTCGCTGATGATATCTGATGATTGCTGATGATGATGGGAGCAATATGGGACGCATCCCGGCTGTCCTGGAGATTGTTCTAAGTATAGCCCTGCTTCGGAGTTGGGATAGATTGGGGGTGGATCTTGAAGCTATCAGGAGATCGACAGCGATATTTCTTTGGTGGTTGCGGCTTGTGGCGAAGGTTCTTGTCAGGTGGGTATCTATCTGCTTCCCGCGATCCCTCTCGCCTTGTCGGCCGAGTAAGCGAGAGTTAACGGATCGGACCCCGACCAGCGTGCCGTAGCCACGCAGCTGGGACGAATGGTTGCATCTCACTTTGAGTTGGAGCTCGCCCAGGAGAGGCGGCGTCTGTTGAGAAGAGCTCAACGATGTTGTGGGTTCTGGCTGCAGGCTTGTGGATAGCTCGAAGCTTCGACTTTGAACCGCTCTTCCGGTGACCGGCGGGATGGGTAATATGCGGGGGGAGATATCATTGGTACCTGCAGGGCTGGGATCAGCCACTGGTTGCCTCCGCGGACCTCAAGCTTTCGGATCTCCCCCATTTAGCATATTGTATGTGATCGCCCACACCAGCATCCATCCCACTTCCCTTGCCGTGGATCGACGTGTGGAGAGACATCCAGAGGTACTTCGGGGAGAGATGATCCGAGAGCGTGTTGTCCTAATCGCCTCCATCCGTCGAGTGATGATAACTGGAAGTTGGTTGCCATCGGCGTGTGGACTGACCCGGACGTAGAATGGGCGATATCTCGAGACCAATGTCGCCGCTCGCTAAACCATGGCGAGTGATAAGAGGTTCGCCGCCAGCCCGTTCCTTATTTTAGCTCATGCTCGCGTCCGGTTTCTCGATACATCGAGCGTCGCATTTGCCCGTGTGCGGATGGCATGTTCTGACCGTGGCTTCGGGCACGGGTAGTCGAGACTAGAACCGGGGCGGTGGAGCTGGGAGTGACAGCAACAGGACAGGCACCCGGCTGGATGTTTGCGACCGATGATCTTCGTTGTGACCCTGTGTGCCTGTTGCTCCATCCTGTCCGATGCCAAGACGGGCCGCCGGACATTCCACAAGGGGCTCTGAATGCTGCGATTCCCTCTGACCGGACAATTTGGATAAAATGGCCTTAGCCTAGCGAGATCTCATCACCGTCGGGTAAAAAGCTCCCGGCACACTTCGGTCGGAGAAGGGAAACGGGAGCATATCAGCGATATGGATGGACCACTGGATCTGGACACGAGGAGAACACGGATGGAACCTATCGGATGTCATGGCATCCTCGATCCTAGTGTCACAGGAGCCATCGCGCAACGAGATGTCTGCTTGTCCTGGTTCACGTGAAAGCCACGCACCGTGAACAGTGATCATTAGAGGACGGATGAATTGACGGGTCGGTTGGAATGATTATCTATCGTTCCCTAACCGAGTTTCGGTATCCAAGCCCTAATTTTCCCATGCGCCGCATTTGGGCAAAGGGAATCTTGCCCTCGGTTCCAAGTCACAATTCTCGTAATGTGTCCGGGCTTCGGCGTAGTCTCCGGTCCCGACTACTGCGGGGTATGACTTCCGCCAGGACCCCGCCCGAACCTCGCCCGGGTCGCCGTCGGGAGTCTGTTGTGCCGGAAATACCGGAGTGCCGAGTCGAGGATTTCTGTCAAGATGATGTCGAGGCTTCCACCTGGAGAAAACCTTTTCGCTGAGCAGAGGAGCGGGAACAGCCGCGCAGTCCAGCCGCGCTGGAGCCTGACGCGGTGCTCGTAACATAATACTTTTGTTTGAAGTGTTTGGGTCCCCGGTTACCGCTGGCAGGACCCTAACAGCCACGGCGTTGGGGCCTAAGATCGTTAAAATCCGCCCATCCATTTGATTGACTGCGCCAAGCGGAGCCAGACCAGACGTCAGCCCTAATGCGCGTGCCCATGTGTATCTCGTGAGATCCTGGTCAAAGTGTAACGCCGTTGGACTGCTCGTATGGTTGCTGTGGTTCCAAATGGGGCGACGCATCGGCGCTCGTGCGAGCTGAACAATCAATCAATCTCACGACCATCAATTCACTGTCCCGCGACCGCCGTTTGTCATCAGCCCCTTGCCTCCCTCATCAAAATTTCAGCCAGCAGCCAACAATCAGCGATCGACATTCCTGCAGAACAGAGAAGTAGATAGAACCAGGACGGGAAATCCGGAGCGACACGATGGGAGACACCACAAACTCCTCCAATGACCCGAAGGCGACGCATCCTCCTCCTCCGCCATTCAATGTGATCATTGTCGGCGGCGGCCCAGTCGGGCTTACGATGGCGCACGCTCTGTCAGCAGCAGGCATCGACTTCGTCGTACTGGAGCGACACAGCACCTTCAGCACGCTCAACGGCGGCAGCACGGCGCTGTGGCCTCACAGCGTGCGGCTCCTCGACCAGCTCGGCTTGCTTGAGCGGGCGAAGGAGCTTTATCTGCCGATGCACTGCAAAAGCAACCTGCGGCCTGACGGATCCGTCATCGCCGAACAGCCCTTACTGGACAACATCGAGACAATGTGAGCATCGAGCACTGAGCAATTGCCTCCTCACTTACTTTCAGGCGGCCCGACCGACACTAACGAGACAGAAACAATCAGCCACGGACATCCCTGGATGCTCTTCCAGCGCTTCACGCTCGTCCAGCTCCTCTACGACAACCTCCCCGACAAAGACGCTAGAGCGCTGACCAACAAGGAGGTGTCGGACATCGAGCTCACCGACACGGGGGTCGTCGTGCGCTGCAAGGACGGCAGCAGCCACGTGGGGTCCATCGTTGTGGGAGCCGACGGCGTGCGCAGCGTCGTGCGCTCCATCATGGGCCGTCTCTCGACTTCATCAGGCCATCCCTTGTCCGACCAGACCTCTCACTTCTCGTCCCAATTCCGCACGCTCTACGGCTACGGCGACCCGATCCCGGGCATACCCGCGGGATGCGTCTGGGAGACGCGCGGGAAGGACACGCACTTTCAGCTGTTTTCTTGTGCGGACAGGTGCACCTTCACCGCGTACGTCACGCTGCCCGAGGCGATCCAGGGGGTAGCCGCCTCCGGGAATTGGGAAGGGAACGGCGGCGGATTCACAGCGGAGGACCAGGAAGCCGTCGCGACGATGCTGGCCGACCGCAAGATCCACCCGGACTTGACGTTTTCAGACCTCTGGAAGCTCAAGCGCTGGTCCCTGCTCGACAACCTGGAGGAGGGCCGCATCGACACGTGGCACTTCGGAGGGCGCGTCGTGCTTGCCGGCGACGCCGTGCACAAGATGTGTCCCGAGATCGGCTGGGGCCTCAACACGGGCATGCAGGAGGTCGCGGCCCTGACCAACTCGCTGCACTCCCTGCTGCTCCTCCAAACCCCGCATCAACAGCCGTCCTCGCAGCAGCTCTCCGAACTGTTCGCGTCCTACCAAGCCGAGCGTCTGTCATCAGCCAAGTTCGCCTGTTTCCTGTCCGGGATGATCGCGCGCAACACCGCCTGGCAGAGCGCGCCGCTCGAGTTCTTGGACCGGTACGTGACGCCCCGCATTGGCGGGGACACGATGCTTGCGAGGAGGGTGTGCGCGCCGTTCATTTCCCAGGGACTCGTGTTGGACTTTGTGGAGGAGAGGAATAGGCCGGAGGGGCAGGTCAAGTGGAAGAATCTGCCGAAGTTGACTGGGCAGAAGCCGCAGCAGGTGGTTGGGGTTGTGAGTGAGGCATGAGGGAGGTAGGGGGCGAAAACCCTTGGATTACTAGCTTCCTGGATGGCTGATAGATAGGAGTTCAGATGAACATTGGATTTTATAGAGGTTCAGATGAAAGGTGTGTAGATTAAGAAAGTTAAGTCTTCCCATGCCATGTCTGAGCCTCCCCTGGCTCCTCTCTTCGCAGCAGGAGCTATTAAACTCAGACTCCCACAGTAATTTCCCTAGATAATTTTTTTTTTCTTTTTTATTTAGCACGCATTATTATCTTCTTCCCCTTCTCTATCTGTCAGGAATGCAAAGGATCCTGCTATCAAGCAGCCGCTGTGACCAGTGCTCTGCTGAGCCCCAGTCTTCCAAACCAGTCAGCGAGCCAGCCCTCACCCACTATCCTTGTTTATTCCCAGACTCTCAATCTCCCATCCCCCATTCCCGTCTGTGAGTCTTCCTACGTCCGCCAGCCGAGCCTAAATAGCCCCAGGCCTCTTCCCATCAATACTCTGCAACCGCAACCCCAACTCCCGCTCACTCTTCTTCCTTCGCTGCTTCCTCTCTGCTTTACTCCCCACCGGCGGTCCCTTTTTCCGTCGTCTCTGCTCTTCGCCATCTCCATCCGATGACGATACACGTGCCCCCGCTTCTTCTTCCACGACTCCCTCTCTAGGACTTCTGCGGGAGAAGAAGAACAGACGCCATCCCCGCCATCCCCGCTGCCTGGCACCGGCCCACCACCGCCGGATTGCGTACAGGATGCCCGCCAGCGTGGCGACGAGGAGGAGTGCGAGGAGGATGCCGACTAGGATGCATACGGCGGCTTGGGCGACCGACGTGGACTGCGGCCCTTGCGTGTCGTCCGGGTTGTATGACGGGGCGAGCGTGTCTTTTGGTGGTTGCTGGGACGAGCTGGTGTCGTCGTTGTCGTGGGGTCGTGGAGGGAGCGGGATGATTTGACGGCGGTTGTTCGTGATAATTGTTGACTGCGGGACGGTTTCTTGTCGTCGGGCGATAATCGTGGCGGTGGTTGTAGAAATAGGACTGTTGTTCATGTTGGTCGGGTTGGGGAGAGAGATTCGAACGATGATAGCGAGTTTGGTGATACCGTCGGAGGGCTTTTGTATCATGTCTTTCTTCTAAAGGCCGTGTGCGGGGTTGCTTCGCTTTCTTCTCGGGCGCGTTTGTGTTGCGTGCGTTTCCGATTGATGTTTCTCGTGAAACAAACAGCGGAGAGAGGTGGTAGAACGCTATGTGCATGGTCTGTTTATAGGGGAAGGGGGTTCCGTTGATTTGATATCAGTTTGCTCTGTTGGTGCACAACAGACGACGACACAACAGACAGCCTGCGGAGAAGCTCGCTCGTCCAGCCCGAGCAGGCCAATTCACCTCTCGTCTCGCCGTCGGGAGAGACGTGTGTGTGGCTTGTGAAGTTGTGCCCGGTTGGACGAAACCACGCTGGACCCAGAAGGTGAAGACACAGCAGCGAGATGTAATCATCGGCACTTTGAGGCTTCACTTGTGTCCGTTGATGCTTGCCATACTGGTGAAGTTACATGCGAGCAATACGAATACGGTATCACCGCAACGACTACGTGGTCTGTGGTAGTGTGACATGCAATGGTTACTGGAGCGGTGGTACACTGGTACACTGGAACTGGCGAAGTGGAGGAGGCACTACAGACGAAGTTCGACTTATTCCCAAGGAGTGGCTACTATCTCACACACACACGCACTCTCTCTCTCTCTATAAGAAAAGGCACAAACAATTCGGTGCTACTATTCAAATGACGGGGAAAAATAAGGAGGATTCACGAGTCCGGCCGCTGCTAAACCTAGTCTTTCCTTATTACCCCAACTCCGCTCCTCACCTCTGGAACTGTCCCACTGATCCCTCCGATCCCGATACCCATCACCATCCCGACTCGGTCAGCCATTTCGCCTTCTCTTCCCCTACTCTCCCTTTGCCTTACCCTCTCCTTCAGCATCTCTGTTTCCTTTTCCCTCTCCTTCCCGAATCCCTCCTTTCATTTTTCCTCCGCTGCCTTTCCTCTTCCTCTCTCTGCCACTCCCCAGCCTCCCTCAGCTCCCTATAAACCCGAGCGACCTCGTTATCTGTCCTGAAGCGCGTCCCAGATCCTCCTGATTTGCATCCAAAGCCCTCTCAGAACAGACGTGCCCATCACTCTTCTCCCAGTACTACTCCTCCTCTTGCTCCCATTATAGGCCCCACACTCTTAGACCTGGATCCACACGCCAGTGAGAAGCGTGATAGCCCTCGCGTCCTCGGATATGTCCTCCGTCTTGCGGTCGAGAACGACGTGATTGATCTGCTTCCTGTCCTTGTCGGCGTACATCTTGTGACAGAACAGCTCGGCAGTGGGCTCGTTGACGGTTTTTCCAGAACTGGGCGGGTGACGGCCGCGACCAGATGATGCCGGTTGCCGTACCTGCCAGGCTTCATCAGGGGGTCGCCATAATCCAACGGTCTCTAGGTCCCCACGCTCTTCGGCACGTAGTTGCCCACGGTGCCCCCCGAGACCTCTCGGAAGCGCACGCGGAACTCGCCCTCGATCGCGAAGCGCGTTATCTTGTCCTTCCACTCGATCTTGCCGCGCTCCTTGCCGTGTAGGGAGGTGCCGCCGTCGCGCGTGACGTTCCAAATGATGGTTTTGTTATCGGTGTCGTACGGCGTCAGGCCCGTCTGGTACTCAGCCTTCATGCGGAAGCGCACTTGCTGGGGGTGTTGCTTTAGCCAGGCGTCGGGGACCTTGAACTCGAACCCGCCGAGCGTGAAGACGTTGTTGACACGCAGCTCTGAGGTTAGGCGTCGAGAGTCGGAGACGTCCGCTGTGTTGCGACGATGCTCTCTGTCCCTCTCTCCCTCTCTCTCTCTCTGCTGCCATCGGGGGCCATTGTGTTGTGTTGCGCTAGGCTTTGAGTGGGATCCGTTCAGGCCGGGCACTGCGACGAAAGATCGCGAAATATGCACCACTCTAAGTGTGATGAAGAACAGATGGAAGGGCGTTGCCTTCGGGGTATGATGGCCGCGGAGGCATCAAGGAAGTGTCAGGCTAATACACAGCAGTGGATTGTCTGTGTCGTTCTCGATAAAAGAGCGAGCTCAAGGCCTGCCCTGGAACCCCGTCCCTCATGGAATCGAGCTTGTCATCCGTAGTTAGAGTGGCCCGTACATACCTACTGGGACCTAGTTATCATCATCAAGCGGGACTAGGGCCGCTGATTTGAGTACTCTCGGCATTGCATGTCCCAGTCCCCATTCGGGGTCGGAGAGCTGGGATACAACTTCCACGGCCGGCCCCGCCAGCCGGAATAGAGCCGCTGGGAATATCTTGGCCACGGTCGCGCCGATCAACCTATTATCGGAATACAACATCGGCCGCCGATGAGAATAACATCTTATTCGCCATCGAACAAGTCATGGTGATTCAGGACTCCACGGTGGCGCCGAAGCTCGAAAGCGGCCAAGAGTCGTCCGTTGTTACGAGCAACCCAGTATTTTTGACCGCCCGCAGCGGCAGAACTGCATTTGCGAGGGGTTGAGTGTGTGCCCATTCCAAAACCGCGATGGGACAGCGGGCAGGCAGTGGTTCCTACTTCCTGCCTTGAATGACAAACTGTTGGAAGGCCAGGGTTCCAATTGGAAAAGACACGCGTGTGGTAAACCAATCTGTTGATTCTGATGATGTACGAGGAAGAGAAAAAGCTAGTCTACGCGTGGGCCGGAGGGAGTGCTTTTGTAGGCGACTCCTGAGGGTCCACGTGACCTGAGGTCTGTTGGAGGTGGATGCCTTGATGACTGAGGCAACTAGTTCCTCATGGATGCAGAAAGGTGCACCCAGTGGTTCAACACAAACATCATCGTGCATGGTGCACATAGTTTTTGGCAGGTGCTGCGCACGCGGTAGGTGGTCGCGACCCAAAGCACTTCAAAGGAACGTCCGGTGAGCGGGAGTTGATGAGCAAGACGATGATGGTCAAAGGGGACGGGCTTGATTGAACCTGAAGCCTGTCGGCACTTTGACCTCAATGTCCGCCTGATGTCCGTAGTATTCTCAACACGGGCATTCATCGATTACAGTTATCAATACTCCCTATCCCTCCGGCCCTATTAATCTCGATTCTCCTTTTATCCTTTCCGATCCTAGTACCACGACCTAGCGAGATGGCGTCGGGAGTTGCTGGCCCCGCCGGCGCGACTGATGATGATTCCAGTTTTCCGATCTGGGTCATCGAGGAGCCGCGCGGGAACCATGACGGTACGCTTCTCATCCAGCCACAGAATTCATGCGCCTAACCGCCCTTCTGAAGGCCGGTTCCTTACAATAACAATCGCTCCTAACAGATTTTCACAAAGAATGGTTGCCAACCCCGAAGCATTTGCGGGAGTTTTGGCAGCGGAATCCTTCGCCATCACTTTCAGCGTTGAACACAACGTGGCGGACGATGTAGGCTATCCATCCCCCTTTATGACCCGCTACACTTCTTTGCTAAGCGATTTGATGTCAACAACATTTTTCTTCTCTTGTCTTCGCCATTCACTGCTACTGTCCAGCTTGATCCCGGGTCAAGTCACAGATCCATCTGCTCCATGCACGCCGCACCAAGCGAAGCTCGTCGACATATTCTTAAAATAAATGCATCGCGAACCTCGCCACCAGGGTCGTAATGTATGGACAGGAGCCTTCTTCCTAGGAGCAGAAATACCTCGACTCCAATCAACACATTCCTGAACATATTCGCATTCCGTTCCACTCCGAAATCCACTGGGTGCCAGCGCCGTACTGCTACTATTACCACAAAGGGCGTCATCCGCATATCCAGACGTGCTACGCCCTCTGGTATCCAGAAAAGGCATCAGCTACCCTCACGACTAGTACGACTACTAGCACGACTACTAGTACGACTGCTAGTACGACTTCGACCGCCGCCGTCGCCGCGGCGACCAACTCTAACCTATCTAGCCTCTGGACGTTCACCCAGACGGTGTTCTACCACTCCTTCCGTGTCGCCGGCATCTGCGGCAACGCGGTGGCGCCCGAGGCCGGGGAAGAGCACTCCCTCTGGATCAACATCATCCCAGGCCAGTCCTTCTCCCGGCGTGACGTGCAGGTCATCCAAACGGCAGAGCGGACAAGGCGCGGCACGGCGCCTCCTATTACGCCCTCGGTCGTTTCGCCTACTCCCTGCACACCCACGAGCTCCAGGTGACGCGCTGCCTGCAGACTTGGATCGACTTCATCGATGAAATGAAGAACGCCGCAGACTTCATGATCGAGAAGATGCGAGAACTCATTCTCCTGGGGCATCTAACTCGTGAACTCCGCAGGGCGGGGCCCTCATGGCCGCCAACGCTAAGGTAGAGTACACCAGCGCAGAGTAGTCGCACGGGGATGCCAGCCACTGTCAAGCATGGTGGTCCCTATTCCGCGGTTTTACTAGCAGCGGCAATAGTACCACCCCCCTCACCAGCACCACCCTCCATCGTCGCCGCCGCCGCCCTCCGGAAAAAGATGAGCCGCATGGCAGACAAGCTCCGAGATGCTTGGCCCAGACTGCGCCTGCTGGGGAATGCCACCCAGCGGCTGAACAAGTTCCACGAGCAGTTCATGGCCTCCAGCCAGCTCACGGCGCTCGACCGGTACGAGAAGGAGGCTGCCGCGGGCCAGTTTCAGTCCCGGTACCAGGGCTGGCAGCCTGACCACCCGCCGCCTCCTCCCCCTCCACTGCACCTGTGCTAGCGGTTCACTGAGACGCACATGCTCACGCCGGAGGCGTGCGGCTTCCTGAGGCGCTTGGGGGAGTGCGAGGTCGAGGCGTCGACGCAGCTGATTCGCGTCATTGTTGTGATCGAGGCGCTGGGGAAGGGTATTGTGGAGGCCGAGGGGGCTGAGTGCCGGTACGTTGAGTGAATTGTGGGAGTGGGATGGGTCGAGAGGGGAGAAGGGGAGGGAGGCGGAGGATTCATTCAGCGCTCTTTATATTGTTTCAGATCGTAATAAGCAGCGTAATCAGTAGCGAAGAGCGAGATATTTATTCTGGACACATGCCATGACATTGGTAGTAACTTAATAGAGTATGCTGGTAGCGACAGAATTGAGAGAGAGAAGGAGTAGAGAATCCAGCGGAAGCTTCAGCAAGCCGGGGCTAGGTGTTCGGAGATGCCTCACGAAGTCACAAGCGGGATGCTACATAGAAGTAGCGAGGTGGATGTATTAGGCACCCGCCTGCCTTGGCAAGCAGATCCTGTGCCTAAAATGTCACTTCGGCACTTGCCTTTACCCAGTTGTTGCATTGGGCGTGTTGCGAGGCGGGTTGCTGGTTGCTCCGCTACATTCAACATGTGATTGATGACTTGCGACTTGCGAATTGGAGCTGCTGGAAAGCTCACATTGATTGAATCTGGTTTACAAGCCAATCCATGCCTTTTTCTCTCAAGTTCATTTACCAATCGACAAAGACTTGTCACAAAACCGATGCTAGACCGAGGTGTCTTAGGTACCTAGGTTGAGCACCTGACCCGGTAGTGGGCCGCACCTAGATGTGGGCCACGTGTCACCCCATGAAAATCGGACAAGTGAACTGCAACACCTCAGCGAGGATTTCACCAAATCATCATTTTTCAAGCAATTTGAATGGGATTTCTTACAAATTCTGGTATCTTATACGGAATCTGATGTAGAAAGAGCTCAAAATCAAGTCCTGGGAGGTTGCAGCATTCTCAAAGCTGCGCGCAATCATGGCGTACCAAAAGAGACGTTGCGCTGGCGCATCCTGGACGTCCAACCTCGCGGCCAAGCCCTCGAACACCAACAGAGGCTGTCGGCAGCACAAGAAGAGGACTTAGCCAAGTGAATTCTACGTCAGGAGAAGCTCGGCTACGCTCCACCTAGCGTCAAGTGCGTGCCGCGGCTACGGCGGTCTGCAAGCTCAACGGTGATGACGAGCTCCCGGGGGTTCACTGGATCTCTGGCTTTCTACAGCGTAATGTGGCTGTGAAGACCAAGATTGGGAGGCGTATCGAGTACAAGAGGGTTAATCAGGCTACTTCTGAGAGCATCAACCTCCTTTTCGACGCCTACGATACTCTTGACTGGGTCAAACCCGAGCATACTTACAACGCTGACGAAGTAGGCTTCATGGAGGGTCAGGAGCTAGATGGCCTAGTGCTTGGCTCTTCTGAGATGAGCCCCAACTCTGTTGGCATCAAGGGCAGCCAGTCTCGCGGCTAGACGTCCCTAGTTAAAGAGAGAGTCTTCCTGCCTCAAACGCAACCTGAAAACGAGGCAGATGCGAGGCTGTTGATCGTCGACGGCCATGGGAGCCACGCCCATGGAAGCCACGCCACTGATTATTTCATGGTTTACTGCTTCCTCAACAACGTTTCCATGCTCTTCTTGCCTGCGCACACGAGCCACGTCACTCAGCCCCTGGATCGAGGCGTGTTCTCGCCCCTGAAGACCGCTTACCGGAAATACCTAGGAGACCTCGCTGCCCTGAACGACTCGGCCACAGTGAGAAAGATGAACTTTCTCAAGTGCTACAACCAAGCCAGGCTGGAGGGTCTGAGTCTCCAGAACATCAAATCTAGCTGGAAGGTCGCCGGCATGCACCCAAAGAACCGCCTGAAAAGCCTAGCCAACGACCATGTTGTCACCGCAGCCAACCGCGAGGCTGAGACTCCTCCCCCTCCTCCGCAGGCCGACGTGGCGACCCCCAAGCGTGGCTTAGATGTTCTGGACCTTCTGAGAGCCACTGGTCGTAGTCCTCGTACCAGGAGAGTGAATCACAAGATTGCCAAGGCTCTCGATACCAGCAAGACCGCTATAGTTTAGGAGAAAAACGCATCGCGGAACTGGAGGCGCAGATCGAGGCTCTGAGGCCCAAGAGGAAGAAGAAGGCAAAAAACTCCCAACAGCCGGTTTCTGGAGCTTGCTGAGATTGCAGCCCAAAGGAATAGGGAACCAGAGCAGCGGCAGAACCTCCCACAGGTAGAGGTGCCCGAGGAGTCGTCTTCTGACGAGGAGTGGGAAGCTTTTCGTCGCAGCGCCCGCATTCGCGTTCCCAGTCGCAGAGCGCTAAGGCAGATGATGAAGCTAATGAAGACGAGTAGAATGAATATTTTGGTGAATTTTTAGCTAGCAGATTGCTGTCAAAATCTTTTTTTCCATTTTGCTACCCCTTGTAGTGCATGGTGGCCCAGATCTAGGTGTGGCCCACTAGTGGGTCAGGGGCTCTCATTGTTCAAAACTGCACATTTCCAATTTGGTCTAGTTTCCATCTTGATCTCTTTCATGTCCATAAAGCAGATCAGCGCACGCGCAGACAAACATTGGCCGAGTGCCGGGCTCAACCTATGCGGAGACCGGAAAGCGGAGCGCACTACAGGTGTGCCTTAGGCTCGCAAGGGCTAAGGGTTTGAAATGCTAGCTGCCGAGTTTAGATAGCCGCTAGCACGTCCTATACCCCTCGGGAGGTCGGGCCTGGACAGCCCTCGGACGTTAAATAAACCATTACCATTACCATTACCATTAGTCTAGTTTCCATCCTCAATTCGTCCCGCCCCTAGCGGTTCAGCTTGAAACAGATGTGTTTGAACCAATGAAATGGCCGGCATTGATCACTGATCATGCATGCATGTCTCAGCCGCGCGAGCTATTGATGTACCCTCACCGCCCGCCCACCCTCCGCCTCTCTCTCTTTCTCTCTCACTCTTTTTTCATTCGCTCTCACTCTCTCTTGCACCGTTCTCCCAGGATCCTCCCGTCTTTAAATAATAATTAGTAGCTTTCCCTATCTTAGACACAGTAATGGACGGACTGCGGCGCCAAGCCAGAGAGGACTTTCTCCGCGAACAGCAGTTCAGTTCGCAACCAGCCCAGAAGCTAGAGCTTCTCGAGGCGCGCCTGTCAGCGTCAGGCAGAAGCTCGGTCAAGCGCGAAAGCGTGCCGGCGCTAAGCATTCTCCAGCGACTAGCGTCCCCCGCAAAGGCGGACACTGGACTGCTACATCTCGTCCGGATCGACTTCCACCACCAGCCGGTACTTAACGTCGATAAAGCCATCTTCCTCGCGCTGTTCGACGAGTTCCGGCTTGAGCCGTACACGCTTGTGTTGCTGCTCCACGAGACGTATGGATTCCACCACTTCCGAGCGCCGCCGGCGGCTGGAGCCGCCGGCGGGTCTGCCCCCTCGAGCGACGGTATTTCGACGTTCTACGTCAAGAACCGGGAAGCTTTGATCGTCTGGTCGCACGATCCGGCGCTGAACTGGACGAGGGGCATCATGATAGAGCGGCAACGGATCAACCGGCAGCCCTCTCGTTGCATCTTCGAGTACTTCGCCAAGGCGATTGAGCAGCAGTGTCACCACTTTGTGGGGCAAGCATGGCTGCTGCGCCTCGTGGTGCTCGTGGACATGGCGGCCTGGATCGACAGCAGGGTCAACATGGAGCTCATGACCCTCCGGTGGGCCGAGACCAGGACGGGCCACGGCGGCTGGGTGGTGGTGCGGTTCGGCGAGGACCTGGCGACGGACGAGGTGCGGTTCGAGGGCCTCGCTGAGGTCTCTCAGAGGCTCGGTTTCGTGGCCACGTCGCTGGCGAACCTGGCCAGACACATTGAGCTGGCCGAGCAGCTTAGCACGATCCCCGCGCTCACGGCTTTGTGTCCCCCCGACGCGCGCGACGAAATCCCCACTGCGGCCGGTTCGGGAGTGGACAAACTTCTGGATGCTGCGGCGGTGCTGAGGCTGCTGACCGTCAAGTTCGCCACCCGGAAGAAAGACGTCTATTACCTGCAGCAGCGTACCCAGCATCAGCTCTCCGTGGTGAGTCTCGTGAAGGGAGGGATTAGGTTGACTACAATTGTCTCGGCCTGGGCACATTGCAAGGGCCGAAGCACCACCACCACTAACCGTTTCATTAACCCACATTCGCCAGGTGTTCAACCTGATCACCCAGAACGACGCGAGGTCTAGCCAGGAGATCGCAGCCGCCGCGAAGGCGGACAGCGCGTCGATGCGGTTTCTCGCCGTCGTGGCGACCTTCTTCCTGCCCGCGACATTCTTCGCCACGCTCTTCTCGGTGCCCACGCTGCACTGGTCCGAGAACGAGGTCATGTCCTCGAGGTTCTGGATCTACTGGGCCTTCACGCTGCCCTGCACGGTCGTGCTGTTCATTGTATACCTCGGGTGGAGTTCTGCCGGGTTGGACTGGCTCAAAGGCCTCCCGCGCAAGATTGCAGACAGGGCCAAGGCCAGGAACGGGAAGATGACTTCAAAGCGGGGGAGAGTTCCGGACGTAGAAGAAGCGAAAGCCCCGGCCGCCCCGGCCGCCGTGTCGACCACGCCAGTCTTGCTTTCAGACCCGGTGGAAGGGAAGCCCGTGAAAGGCGAAGAAATGACGCTTCAGTCCGGAATCTACGGGGCTCCCTGGCAACTGCCAACCGGCATGTATGAACTCGAGCAAGCTCCTTTCCACGTGAACCCAGGTCAGCCCCAAATGGTGGTAACCGAGTTGAGATGACATGGAAGAAATGAGGTCTGGTTTCCTACGGCGAAAGCGGATTGGCGACACGAGGGGGGAAAAATGGATGTCTAAATATCAATCTAGCGGGAGTCTCGCTCGGTTCTATAGTGCGAAAACAGATTCGGCGCCCAACAGTGGTCTATGGGTTGTTACCACCCTTTACACTACGAGTTCGGAGAGTCCCGACATGGAGTGAAGTGGATGTCTCTGACGGCATAGTAGCTAGCCCTAACGGATGTTAGGCTGCCGTGCCTCATGGGGACTACGGGGGAAGAACACCATCCTTGAAGAGGTGTAGAGGACGATGGACGTGACATAAGCTTATCTTTCCAAAAACGGCCGTCACCATGGGCCGAGTCAGATATATATCAAGTGAGTGGCAGACATGTAGAATGGGCGTGAATTACGCGCCAGACTGAATGGTAGCAATGCGACGGCTACGTTCTGGTCTCGTAAGGAATAAAATATCTACAGGTAAAAAAAATGAGGTAGAAGAATGCTTTTTATAGACCACTCCTCCAGACGGCAAAGGAGCAAGCGAAACACGTTGTCGGTCAAGCCATGCGGAGACGGATGATGTGACGAGAAGACAACATCTCCAATGCACAAACAGCCTTAGATCTTCGGCCACCCAGCGCTCCAGTCAATAACGTTCCACCCAAACTTCGCCTGGTTGTACGCTACCTGATCCGGGTCCAGATAGTGGTAATAAAACACGTCGCCCAGCGTCGGGTCGGTGAACACGCCCTGGCCGCCGGCGGCATACACCCTGTCATGGGTATGGATGAAATTCGTGCCGCCCCCATCCTGACAGTCCTTCCCAGCCTGATCGTAGAACGGACCTGAAGGCGACGCGCCCCTGCAGAGGTTGACGTGGTATTCGTCCGCGGGCTTAGGCGTGTAAGTGCAGCAGGCTCCGACCGACAGAAACAGCCAGTAGTACCCGTTCTTGTAGAACATCGTGGGGCCCTCCATGGCGGCCCTCCTCGGGTCGCGCGCGATGTTCTTGTGGTTCCCGGACGCAAAAACGTACGGCCCGTTGGTATAGACCTGCGCCTGGTAGATCTGATCCCAGTACGAGCCCCATTGGAGGTAGAAGTCCTTGCCGTTCGCGGCGAGGATCAGGTTAGCGTCGATGGCGTTGTAGGGAGTGCTGCCGGCGGATGACGTGAGGATTGCGCCGCCGTCCGTCCACAAGCCGGGCTCCATGGTTGTGGAGGTGGCGTAGCCGATGGCGGAGGTCTGGGAGCCGGAGGTTGAAACTGAGTAGAAGAGGTAGTAGGTTCCGCGGATTAGGGTCACGTCAGGGGCCTGTTTTGTTATGGGAGGTCAGCGATTGGGGCTCATGCATGTTGATGAGATCGGACGGTTGCGGCACAGCTGAGGCTCCCTTGGTCGAGCGGGGAACGGACAGGGTGCGAGGGCTAAGGACGCAGACAGATAGAGATCTTACCCATAGCTGCTTGTTCCCATCCATGTTGATGATGCTTCCGTTCGGCAGGACGGCCCCCACCTTCGTCCACGGCCCGGCGATGTTGTCGGCCGTGACGATCTCGATCCCGTTCAGAGTCGAGAACCGGAAGTACTTGCCATCAGCTCTCCTGACCAGGGCCGGGTCGTGGGTAAAACAATAGCCCGTGCATGCGCCCGGCTGTGGGTAGGCCTGGACGAGAGTGGCCGGCAGCACGAAGGCGGCGAGCACGGCCGAGAATATTGATGACAGAAACATCTTTGCGTCGTTGTTATGTTACGTGAACGACCAGCAGTGCGAGGATGTTGAGCTATGATGATTAAGAGGGCCGGGAGGGAGGAAGCGTAGCAGAAGGAGCGGAGGCTGCCCACTACCAACACCGGACGAGGAGGAGGAGCAGAAAGGCCGCCCGCGGGATCGGCGGTGCGACACTTTAAGATATTATTTCGACTAGACTTGAGCCTAGGCCAGGCAGGGCAGGGGTTCGCCAAAACCAGCAAGAGTGGCCGGCAGGAGAACTGATGCACCGTGAGAAAAAAAAAGGTGCGCCTCTCATGATTGAGTATTCCTTCCCCCTTTCGTCATTACATCGAAATGCCCGGCAATTGGTCTTGGCCAGCGCTGGAAAGTTGCATCGGCAGGAGAGATTTGACGGGAGAAACATCCTACTGCAGCTGTGCGGATACGCGCTCGGCGTAACCGTAACCAGTAACCAAGAGGCAAGCTGGCTGGCCAGCAGCTGGTAACGATGTCATCATCAGGACATGGCGACATGTGGTCATCAGTGGGCAGCGTAGCTTTTGGCCTGGCCCGGAAATTTTGCGACCTTGGGGCTCTAGACAAAGGAAGCTGGAGAAGGCTACTTGCGAGTAGTAGGTTAGCTGCAGGCAGAATGGGAGGTGGAATAGCTACGTACAGATAGGTAGACATAGGAGGTACCAAAGCTGAGTCGGAGGCCATTAGAGGCAATTGCGGAGTTTTCTGCTGATGGAACAAGGAGGGGTACTAGATTGGAGTCGAGGGATTCCAAAGCTCCCTTTCTCCTCTTTTTCTTCTCTCCTACCTTCTCTCGTTGAAGTGATGCAATAGGACCTCAAGGCATAAAAGGGGAGAAATTTGGCCGTCATTGCGGTTAATTAGCAGGCGAATGAATGGGCAAGCGAACCGCTCCAGGGCCCTTGGACGGCCATTTCTATGGACAACCGCGCACGCGAAAGGATCCGCGGAAGGATCGCTAAGCTGGAATTCTCGATCTCGAATCTCTCGGCTGGCTGGTCGGGGTGGTCGCACAGGAGGATAAAACGGGTTTGACAGGAAATCTCAATTGCTGTTGGCGGAGCGAATCCAGCGATGCACGGCCAATTAGTGGGTCAGCGGGAACGTTACAGATCCTGAGGTCGTGGTTGTTGTTTTCTTGGTAAGGGTTTGGGAGGATCGGGTCGACCCACGCTCGAATGAAAAGCTGGGGAGATTTGATCGAGGGGGCGTCGTGTCTAATGTCTAACACGTGATGGCAATTCAGGAGGGAACGAAGGAGGGGATGGATGGCCACCCTGGTTGGGTCAATAATAGGGCCAACCAAGGCCTGATCCGTAGCCTTCTCCTTTGCGATGGCTGTCCGTCTGATGCCCTCCCTCCGTTGATGGTCCTGGTTCTGCCCGTCGTATATCGTGAGATCCTGACCTAAAGGGTTCCCTTCCAAATCATCAAAGCCATCATCACCACACAGATGAAGACAGGACACATCTTGACTAGGCTGCTCGTCAGCTTGGTAGGCCTGGTTCAGGCACTGCCAGCACAGGATGCCGCCGCCTCAGAGACGACGAGCTTCGGCCTGACCTGGACCGGGATGGTGAAGCCCGACGAGCCTGTGATGTCCTTCACAGGAACCGCAGAGGTAGGTCTCTTTTATTCGGGATCGTCAGACCTGCTGCTGGCTGCTGCATATCTACGGATGCCTGCCTCGAATTGAGGAACTTAAGCTGATAATATCATCACCTATCCACCCAACAGGAGATCTACAACTCAATCCTCTCCCACAACCCAAACTACGACATCGAGCTCGGCATCCACAGCCCCAACTCCACCTTCTCCATGCCATCAGGCATGATGCAGGAGGAGGCAGTCCTGGACAAGCGCGCCCCGACGTCGAGCGACTACACGTGCGGCTACGGCACGTACGTGAACGGGCTCAACATCGCCGCCGGAGTCAAGTACCTCTACAACATCGGCAACGGCGACTGCGCCGCCGGTCCCGGCAGACCGGGAGCTGGGGGGTGCAGCCGCACCACGTGCTCGAGCGACGCGGCCATCTGGCTGTGCAACGACAATAACTTCGAGCTGCATATTCCGTGTTTCCTTGTTGCTGAGTAAGTTTTTTATTTTTTTTATTTTTTTTATTTTTATGTCTGCCTGGGTCTTAGGAGAGTTTGTTGTGGGATGGGGATGAAGGACGAGAAGTGGGTGTACTGATGATGATGATTCTGATGATCGATGACTGACCGATCCTTTTTTCTCTTTCCACCAGCAACGCCGTCGAGGTCCTTGTGAAGTGCCACTATTGGGATGGCGCGACCAACCACGTTCGCGGACAGGTAAGCAAGAGACGCCCTCTTTCTTTGCCTCCCTCTCAGCTTTTAGTATGACATTCTGTCTTTCGGACGATGGCTAATAATTGTTCGCTTGGCTCTGTTGTGTAGATCTTCTCGATGGACAGGACATGGAACACGATCATTAACCGCTGTTAGAGAGTGACTCAGAGGACCAGAGACTCTAGACAATCTTTACCTGCCTCCATGATTTTTCTGCACATATTTAATTCTTCCTGGTATATATGCGCACACTTCCGAATTGAGGCCGCTGGTTCTGTGGACTCCAGTTTCGATCCTACTGGAAGTCCTTCGGGATTGGCCCAGTCGTTAATTTTCCCGAGTCGTTGAGTGCCACTGTCCACCATACTTGCTCACAGTCACCAGCTACTCCAGTGGTGGCTGTCCGGGGTCTCGGACTAGGTTCTCTCGGTCTCGGGGACTTGCTTCTCACGGTTTCGGATTCGACGGTGGTAGTCTTGGCCGCCCGTGTAGTAGCTGTGACGTCTGCACATCCGGCTGGGGCTCCGGGCCGCCTCAACGGCTACGCATGCGATGTGGTGTTGCCGAGTCCGCTGCAATCAGACCGGGAGTTTGTTGCAATGCGAACCTTGGAGGGATGGACAGTCTGGCATGAGGGAGTGCCTCACTTACTACTATAGCTATCTACGTATTACTGTCTACGCCGATGAAGGTGATGCTTGACCCCTGAAATAAAGCCTGCAATGCTCAAGACGGGAACCTTCCATACCTACTTACCTACTTGGTGACATCCGACAGGCTAGCTATCCACATCGGTACTTCTAGACGGTAAAATCCAGATTGAGTTCCGGACTTCTCGTCAAATTCTCCCACGTATTAGTGCCGTAGCTAGCGGACGGATGGGGGTGTGTGAGACGGCTCGTGGAGTGTACGTTGTTATCCAACCAAGAATATGCCATCAATCGACATGAGTTGATGATCTTCGCCCCTCGACTTTAACTTCTAAACCGCGTGGTACTGCAATCTTCCCAGACTATCAGAAGAACTCTATGGGAAAAAGGATTGCGCTCGAACTAGCGAAAAAAATCTTGAAGTGCAATTTTACCGAACCATCGCGAACGGACTCGCAAACCTTCAAATTCCACCAAAAGCACCAAATCATCAAACCCGAGTAAACCCCCCTGCCACCGCCCCGGCCAGGGTCGACCGAACTCCCAGTCGTACTAGGTAAGTACCAATCTAGGTAGCAAACGACAAGACACCTCTCCCTGCTCTCAAGGCCAATCCGCCCCAGCAGGCGTGTCCTCAACCCACCCGCCTCTCCCCGCCCCATGCCGATCCTTCCGATGCGCCCAGTGTACATGCACGCCCGTCAGCACGGCCAGGTCGAGCACCAGCGGCGGCAGCTCGTCTATTTTGACCTCGCCGTCGTCGTTGCACACGCTCCACGTCATCTCGACGACTTTCTCGACGCCTCCTTTAGCCGCTGCCGCCGCCGCCCCGTCTTTCTCCGCCCCGTCTTTCTGTTGCTCGTGGTGCAGCTCCTTCTCCTCCCATGTCACCTCCGCGATCTTCTTCTCGCGGGTCCCAGTACCCCACTTACCCACCGACAGAATGCCCCTAGTAACAACGCCGACGAAGAGCGTGTACTTTTTATCCTTCCTGTTAGTCCTCATCCACCTGAAGCTGCCGGTGTAGATGTCGTGACCCCTGAACCCGCCCTTCCTCACCCCCGGATGCTCGTTGATCTGGTCCTTGTCGATGGCGAACGCGAACTCGTCTTTCTGTCTGTCGTAGCGGAACCGATTCTCGTTCGGTTTATCGTCGTGGGAATTATAGTAGTTGTAGTAGCTGTCCTTGGGCTTCTCTTTCGGCTTCGGCTTCGGCGCCAGCACCGACTGCTCCCCCTTGCGGCGATCCCCCGCGGAACCCGTGATGAACAGGTCCCCCTCTACACCGAACCACACGGACTTGTCGTCGAGCGACGGGCCGAAGTGGCTGTCGGGCGCCTGCTTGCGCGTGAGGGCGATCTCGTGCGCGTACCACATGTCCATCATGTGGCCGTTGCCGTGCATGTAAATCTTGCGCTGCAGAGAGTAGTAGTCCTTGCCGTCCTTGCCACCACTGCCGCCCGCGCCGCCCTTGAGGCTGGCGTGGAACTCCTTGTCGATCTTGGACGGGTCGTAGGTCATGTGCAGCTTTCTGAAGCCGATCGGGGGAGGAGCCGGGACGTTGCGTTTCCTCTCCAGTTCTTCCTCCTTCCTTCGCTTCTCCTCTTCAATCTTGCGCCGTTCTTCCTCTTCTCGCTTTTGCTTCGGGCGCAGGATCGCGTGCACGCGCAGGCCGGTGACTATGACGCTGTCCAAGAGAACCTCGGGCAGCTGCTCGACGTGGTAGTCCAGCATCTCGAAGCGGACGACGACCTCCTTGATCTTCTTGTCGGGCCCCCCTCCGTTGGGATCCTTCTTTGTGACTTCGACGGTACGCCACGACAGCTCTGCGATCCGCTTCTTGTGGTACTCGTCGGACTTTCCATCGCCGTCGTGGAGCGTCGTCATCTTTGTGGTGAGAATGTACGTCGGCACGGCACCTTGGTTACTCTTCTTCGTGTCGTCCTCCCAGACGAACTCGCCGCCGCAGTGCGGTATCGGCGCCGACGAATCGCCACCACCCGCCGCAGCAGCAGTCGTGATGGACTTCTCCTGCTCCTTGAGCAGATCCTCGCAGATCTTGTACGCGAAGCTGCCGCTGTCGTCCGTGCTCGCGTGGAAGTACCTCTTCTGGACGAGGGCCGGTCTGTGGACACGGCGGCGGGATTCCCCGTCGGCGTTATTGTTCGTGTCACGCCACGGCGGCGTGATATTGCGGACGACGGCCTCCGGCTTCGGCGAAGCGTCGTCGGTCTCGTCCAGATAGCCGGTAGTTGTGTTCATCCTGACCGTGCGGAGGCTGGTGCTGTTGTTTTCGCACGCGAAGGTGCCGGGAGTGGACAAGGCCGCCGTGCGCTGGAGTATGTAAGAGCCCCCGTTTTGCCGGCTTTCTATCTTGTAGACGTTCTTCCCGTCGTGCACGCCCCCGTCGCCGACCGCCATGTTGACCGTCGCCGCCCGGTCGAACGGCGTGGACTCGGCGTCGTCGTAGCGGAACTTGAGCAGCGTGAAGCATGTTCGCGGCCTGCTGGGCCTGGCTGTTGCTGCTCCTCCTCCTCTTAGTCCTGCGCGAGAGACGTGTGCCGCGGCGGCGCCGAGGGCGGGGGCGGTGAGGCCGGCGGCTACTGCTCCCTGTGCAGGTCTGTGAGCCATGGTGGTTGTGTTGCTGCTATTTTGGCCCTGTTGTTGGAGTGGCTGCCCCCGCCCGCGTCCGGCACCGAACATGTTGGGCACCCCTATCCTTGGCCCCTTGTGGCCGAAGCCGCCGGTGGTGATGGCGCGGGCATCCTGAGTATGCCGCCTCTTCGCCGGACTTTGAGTTTGGGCGTCTTTGCGATGGAGGTCAGGGGTTGAGCTGTGGGGTGGCATGTTGAAGGGTGTCGTTCGAGTGTCTCGAGTGAAATGAGACAGGGACTTTGAGGGGAACAGATGTAAAATGGGCTTTTGCTTCTTGGCCGTATAAAAGGAACAGAATCAAGAGACTGCTACGAGTAATCTATTCTGAAATCTTTTTGTTCTTTAAACTTGTCTGTGTGACTTGTCTGTGTAGTCAGTTCTCAGCAGGGCAGCTATAATCATTTAAAAACGAGACGAAGAAAGGGGCTCGGATGGCGTCAAAGGGAAGATTTGTCACGCCACTGCCTACTAGCTGATATCAGGAGGATCAATCAGGCCTTCGTGATTCTTGGGTCGAGTTGATGGCCGACATATGCCGCGCGGAGGAACAGGCGGCCGACTCACCGACCGACTTACGCCGGAGCCGGCAATGCTACCCGTCTAGGTAGGTAAGCACGGCCAACACGCAGCGGATTTTCATGTAATATGAAGGAATGCCGGCTTTGCCACCTCGCATAAAGGACCTTCGAGGCAGGGCCGCAAGGGGTGGGCCCACAATTCCCGGCCAGTGGACAGGTCGCGGTCGCGGCCGGATATCTCCCGATGACATTCGGACTCGGCAAAGCAGCATCATTGTCGGCCCCACAATTTCAGTCGTCTTGTATAGCAGGCCGGCGCGGGCGGTCATTTTCGGGGCCTAAATGTGTGACCAAAGGGACTGAGTCCGGCATAAAATGGAATCAAAGAATTACAAACCACTACTTTGTGGAGCAGGCGACCGTCCAACGTGACCAGTTCTTTGACACATCAATTTCTGGCCGACGAAGTGGGTAGGTACTAGTTAGTTGTACTGTCACTGGACTCACTGTGGAGGGCGACGTGGCTCTTTGGAGGAGTCTCTGGGGAAGAGAATCAGAATTTCGATTGCCGCGCGGTAGCCAGCACACCGTTACGGGTAGCGGGGTACTCGGCACCACGCACCTACCTCCTTGCGCTGCGCGAGCGCAATCTTCTCCGAGGGAGGTGCATCCTGTCCTGCGCCTGCCATCGTCGCGCGAACCCTGCTCGAGGTCCCTTCCCGAAGCGTACACACCCTCCCCCCACCGTCGTCTGGACCAGCGGCATGAACCGGGCGACGGAACCCGGGAACGCGCTTGGTCCCCAGAGTGAGGCATATCATCACGTTACGGCGGATGTTGTAGAACTGGTCGACGCTGCTGGGCGGACTGCGAAATCATGAACGTGTTGACGTTGCGCATGAGTAGCTGGCCGGGGTCGTAATTGAACTGCGTAAAGGTTTAGACCGACTGGGGCGACATGGGCGGGTGTTCGACGAGGTTTGTCCTCGGGTGGCAGCGGATAGAGTCGATGAGGGGGGGCGGGCCTGGTCTTCTTGCTTGGGCCGGTCGCCACCACCACCCCATCGCTTCTTAGGCCTGGACGGCCCGCCGCCGGCGGAAATCCCGGCCGCTCTGTCTGTCGGAACCTACCATGCCTAGCGCATGCAAAAGGATCTCAGAGGCCAAAAGCACGTAGGAATCTACGCGTCTCGAGAGGGCAGCATACCTGCTGGGCTCAAAATCGTCGCATTGCAGTGCTAGAAAGAGTGGTGAAAAAAAGCTAACTCTACAGGCCATCGTGAAGACTGACGGGAAGGGTCCGCATGGTTACATAATTGGCTGATTACGTAACGTAATCTACCACCTTCCGGGACAAACCACCTTCCGGGACACTTTTCTGCCCTTCACCCCAACCCCTCGACTTCAGATGGGCCTCGCCACGCCACCACGATGGCAAAATGCCACAACCTCTGCACCACGAGGAGCGGGTCCAATTAGCAGTTGAAGCCCTGGGTTCGGGCAAAATTCGAAGCATTCGCCAGGCTGCAGCTGTATTCGATGTGCCAAAGTCGACTCTCCATGGACGCGTCGCAGGACGCGTCCCTCGTCAACTATCACAGACTACACGCCGGAAGCTCCGTCCAACCGAAGAAGCTGCCTTGATTCAATGGATTGAATCAATGGACGACCGTGGAAGGTCACCGACGATCGGCTATATCCGGCAGATGGCCGATCTTCTTATTCGTGAACGCGGTGGCTCGATCTTGCTTGACGCGTCGGTTGTAGCTACCATAGCTGACGATAACTCCGTTGGTGAGAATTGGGTCCGACGGTTTCTTGACCGACAACCTCATCTCAAGTCACGATATTCCCGAAAGTACGACTATCAACGAGCATTGTGCGAAGACCCAGAAAAGGTCAAAGCATGGTTTAAGCGAGTCCAAAACACGGTTAAGAACAACGGTATTCTCGANATCTTGCTTGACGCGTCGGTTGTAGCTACCATAGCTGACGATAACTCCGTTGGTGAGAATTGGGTCCGACGGTTTCTTGACCGACAACCTCATCTCAAGTCACGATATTCCCGAAAGTACGA